>WSYH01008697.1:0-28201 GCA_036426205.1 Ascaphus truei | reverse complement strand
GGGGGTTTCGAAGAAGAAACCGGGGGGGGGGCCGGGGCGGGGTCCTGCCAAGCCCCGCGGGGGGGGGGGGGGGGGGGGGGGGGGGGGGTGACGGGGGAAGAGTCAGGAGAAACACAGCCCGTCTAACCCGTCTCCCCCTTCCTCCGCACCTCTGCGAGGGGGGGGGGGGTCAGACCATCCTCAATGTAAATTTCTAAGTCTAGGAAGTTCACTTTTCCTGACTATAATCACATGTAAAATGTAGATTTAACAAATTATCTGTTCTAAAAAAGTGTAATCCCAAAATTTCTTAATATCTTTAACAAAGTTTAACAAAGTTGTCTCTCTTCTGGGATACTATTCTCCCTAATTATATGCTGCTTAAAGCCTTGAATTTTACCATTTCCGGATAAATTTGATTTGGCTTTTTTATTCTTGGCTCTGTTGTCTCTCTTCTGGGATACTATTCTCCCTAATTATATGCTGTTTATGGACTATATTCCCTAATCCAGCACCCTGTTGCTCCTTGGAGCCCTACCGTTTATATGTTGTTTTATATTACAGTATACACTATGGTAGTTTGTATATATTTTTTCAGGTATTGACGCTCCCCTGGTTCCGTTCCATTGTACTTTGAGTGTGGACCCTGAAACAGTCCTACAAGGGTTTGAGTGTTTTTATTTTTATTTATTGCACGGTGAAGTTTATATATAATTTATTTTAATTGATTGTTTATTTCACTGTTTATTTGCACATAGGTATAGTGTTTGAGCGCCATCTAGTGTCTTTTATATGTAAATTCTGTTTGTTTCAATCACTAGTATGGCAGCACCACTAGAAATAGAAGATATAGAAATTGACAATAATGTTTCTAATATTTTCTCTAGAAGACACACAAGGGTTGTGGATTTCAGAAATATTCTAAAACTTAATTTAGACTCCGATTCAATAGCTGAAGAGTCACACACTTTAGAATCTGAATTTGAAAAATTAGAGAAACTTTTTGTTAAAGATATTAAGAAATTTTGGGATTACACTTTTTTAGAACAGTGCAAATAAACGTGAAATAAAATAATAAATTTAAAATAAAATTATTATATAAACTTCACCGTGCAATAAATAAAAATTAATAAAAACACTAAAACCCTTGTAGGGACTGTTCAGGGTCCACACGCAAAGTACTACAATGGAACGGAACCAGGGAGCGTACCAATACCTGAAAATATAGACAACACTACCCATAGGTATACGGTAATAGAAAACAAAATATAAAGGTCCCAGCTGCATCACCAAGGAGAAAAGGGTGCTGGATTAGGGAATGTAGTCCCTAAGCAGCATATAAATTAGGGGAGAATAGTATCCCAGAAGAGAGACAACTTTTGTTAAAAATAAGATATAAGAAATTTTGGGATTACACTTTTTTAGAACAGTACATAATAAGTGGTAGAGTCCCAAGAGGCTTAAGAATCAAGAAAAACACCATCCATGGATTGGAGGAGGATGAGGTGTTTGTTGATAAATGGTACAATCTGTGGAAGGATGTTCAAGAGATCTAATCAATCTAATTGAACAAGCGAAAAATCAGTTCTGCAGATTGATATTGAAATCAATGAAATTGAATCAAGGATTGGGAACTGAGCCAAACAAGTTGTTCGAGTGAAAAGATACCAATCTGCAGAAACAAAATAGACAAGATCAGAAAGGAGACCTCACTAAGAAAGTTAAAAAATTTCTTAGAGTGAAGAAGATTATAAAGATGGGCCGCCGAGAAAACCTGATCTTGATGAAAGGGACAGTGCCAAGGAGATTTTAATAATTGAAGCGAAGTTCCCACAAAAACCCATGAAAAACCCCAAAATAAAAAATCATTCTTAAGAGGGATAAATCAAGGGAAAAGAAAAAACCTTTTAAAAATAAAAAAGAGGTACAAACTAAATATAGACAAAGTCCAAAACAGGAGAATTGGAGAAACAAAAAAAGTAAAACTCCTATTAAACCAGAGAATACTCCTAATAAGTCAAACATAAAGATCAATGTTAAAAAAACTCCAAAACGGATATAAGTATAGACTTTGATTCTGAAATAGAAATAGTGACTAACAACAGAAAGAACAAAGGGAAGTCCAAAAAGAAAAAATTGTTACCAAAAATGGCCCTAGAAATGAAAACCAAAGGATTTTTTGGGGAGGGGGGGTCCACTTCTTTTCGGAGCAAACAGATATGCTCCACTGGCAAGGAGGGATCCCTCGTCAGAAAGGAAAGAGAACAAGAGTAGAAGAAAAACGGGGAAGAAGAAAAAAAGAAATATCTCAAAAAAAGCAAGAGATAGGGAACACATCTTCAAACTTAGTTCAAAACGTAACTGAACCAGAAAAATCATTAATGGCAAAGGGACTGAAATATGCCCCAACTGTAGGTCCCAGTAATTTTGGCCTGTTTGTGGATGCACAAGGTTCCTTAGAAAATCACTATAAAAAAGGTTTTTCAGAACAAAAGAGTAGAGCAGAGAACATCTGACAATTTGAAAAAAGATCTACAGAGAATTGCTCAACTAATATGTCTATAGGAACACCTACTTTAGTCCATTCCGGTTTGAAATTACCTTCTATGTTTTCCCTAATTTGCAAAGGGTAAAACTTAGAGGTATTTCGAATCTGATACAAAAAGATTTTGAAAAATTGGTAGAATCAGGAAAAATGTTGAAAATAATCTAACAAATTCGGAGAGAACAGCTTTAAAAACTTTACAGGAAGATACATCTGTAGTGATTAAAACAAGCTGATAAGGGGGGCGGTATAGCTATCCTAAATAGAAAAGACTATATTGCTGAGTCCAATAGGATCTGGGAGATAGCCATACCTATTACCTTTAAAAAAAGATCCAACGGCAGATTTCTTAAAAGATTAAAAATTCTGCTAAGATAAAGGAAAAATGGAGAGTAATAAACAATGAAGAATATAATTTCCTGTATAGAGATACAACCCGTTAGACCTATATTTTATTACTTCCAAAAATACACAAAAGTATTATTAACCCCCAGGAAGGCCCATTATTGCAGGCAAGACTCTCTAACGTCCCATCTATCCGCCTACATAGACGTCTACTTACAAAAATATGTAAAAGAACTTCCCTCTTACCTTAAAGATACCACTGACATCTTGCGTATCTGGACAATCAAGTCTGGAAAAGGGGATGGATTTAGTGACGTGCGATGTCACCTCACTATATACCTGCATAAACCACAGAGATGGACACGAGGGCAGTTGACAGAGCATTAGCCAAAGATCTAGAGATGCCAAATGAACAGGCTAACTTTATTCTTGATGGTATCAAATTTATCTTAGAGCACAACTACTTCTTGTTCGCGGGGTACATATTATCTACAGAAATGTTGGTACCGCCATGGGCACGAAATTTGCACCCAGCTACGCAAATCTCCTGATGGGAGCATGGGAAGAAGACCATATATGGTCTGTTGCGGAGCTGGGTGAAAATTTGTGCCTGGGCGCAGGTACATAGATGATATCATCTTGTGTGGAAAGGTGACGAAAAGGGACTTATCCAGTTCACCATTATCTGAATGATAATTTGTTAAATCTACATTTTACATGTGATTATAGTCAGGAAAAAGTGAACTTCCTAGACTTAGAAATTACATGAGGATGGTCTGATTAAAACCAAGACCTTTTTAAGGGTGTTGATATTAATAACTATATATCTATGGATAGTTGTCATCATCCCAAATGGCTGCAAAATGTCCCATATGGGCAAATACGACGTATTAGGAGAAACTGCTCTGACGATCGCAGTTTCATACCCAATCAGCTTTTTTACAGAATAGATTTAAAGAAAAAACTATAAAGATAAGGATATAAGAAATGCTTAATAAAAAGCTGAAAATTTAGACAGAAAAGATTTGTTGTGTGAAAAAAGTAAAAATCAACTGAGTTCAAAAATAAACTTTGAGTATTCATTTATTACAAAAATATAATAGTCAATCAGAAAAAATCTCAAAAATTATTCACACAGTATTGGCATATGAAAATATAGATTGTATTTCTGGGAGAGATTGTACCAGATAAACCAATGTTATTTTAAAAGAGCTAAAGCCTTAAAAGAAAAACTGGCAAGTGCTTTGCAAAAATTAAACTACTGCAAACAGGTGGCTAACACAAATAAAGGCTTTTACGGTTGCACTACATGTACGGCCTGTAAAACAGGAGGATGATAAATTTAGTTTTATCACACGTAACAGGAAGCGGGTTTGGTATAAAACAACTTTTAACATGTAAAACGGATCATGTAGTATACCTTGTTTCTTGCCATGTGGGCTACAATATGTGGGTCAAACTTCAAGAAAAGTACAAACACGTATACTTGAACAGATGGGAATAAAGACGAGTATTACAACACACTTTCTGTCTAATCATTTATTCAAAAAGCATACGGAGACACATCAGGTCTTAAGTTTACTGTATTAGAACAGGTGTTACCACACTGAGAGGGTGGGAACAGAATCGTCTCTCTGAAAAAGAGAGAGAGTTTCTGGATTTTCACCCTAAAAACACTTGTTCCACTGGGACTTAAGTGGACTTCGAATTAAATGCTTTTCTATGAATGAATACATAATTATAAAATAAGTTTGTATATACAAAAAAACTTATTAATGAAAATGTACACTAAAGAGTTAAGAATTTGATAGATCATATATACTGTTGTAAGTAACACTCATGTGTTTTTCTTTTTCTCTTTTTCTTTCCCTTGGAGATACATCAATCGACGTTTCCCTAATTAGAGAAATATGTGGAGATTATTTTATTAATTCTATTGAGTTAGATGGGTTTTACCATTGGTATATATTTTTAGTTTGAGTAAAAATATGGTTTTTATTTATTATATATTGTATTAAAGAATAAATTGTATTTTAATATATCTGTTATAAAATTCTGATGAGATCTGTTATAGCGGTGAGGGTAAATGATTTACCCAACTAATAGACCATCATACGTTGTGACCTATGGGAGAAAGGTCACTTTAATTGGGAGGGTATAATAGTATCCTCCCATGGGTCTTACGTCACTCCTGACGAAGCCGTTCCACCTATACGGCGAAAAGCGTAGAGCGTAACCCTCAAAGTGCCATCCTGAGGGAGACAGTTCCAGCTGATGTTCCGTTGGCGCCAAATGTTCCGTGAAAACCGGAAGTGACGTATCGGCATCCAGTCTGCAGTACAGGAGATACCGGTGGAGAAGTCAGACGTGCAGGAGGTCCACACGAGGTCGCGGCTCGGCGTTCCATCTTTAAACTGTACCCACGCTGTTGAATTGGTATTCTTGTAAGCCTTGAATTTTACCATTTCCGGATAAATTTGATTTGGCTTTTTTATCCTTGGCTCTGTGTCTCTCTTCTGGGATACTATTCTCCCTAATATATGCTGCTTATGGACGACATTCTAATCAGCACCCTGGTGCTCCTTGGAGCCCTACCGTTTATATGTTGTTTATATTACAGTATACATATGGTAGTTTGTATATATTTTCAGGTATTGACGCTCCCCTGGTTCCGTTCATTATAAGTCGTTCGCGTGTGTCAGTCATGGTATGTGTTGCCTCCCACCTCTCTCTTCTTTGACTATTTCCCCCACCCCCCCGCAGAAGGGAGAGGGCGGAGGAAGGGGGAGACGGGTTAGGACGGGGCTGTTTGTTTCTCCTGACTCTTCCCCGTACCCCCCCCCCCACACCCACTCCCCGTGCGCGGTGCTGGCAGGACCTCGGCTGGCCACCGCTGTTTTTCTTCAAAACCCCCCTCCCCCCCACTGCGCCTCCCGGCGGTAGATGGGGAACCGAAGTGGGAGGGAGGAGCAGAGGGGGAAGGTTGAGGAGGGAGGTGAGGCGCGCAGGTGAGTGCGGAGGACGGCAGGCAGAATCCGGGGAGAGGTGATGGCGCGGCGCGAGGGTAGCGGTGCCTGGCGGCGGACTGCTGTTGTTGTCCGGGGGGGGGGGGAGGGAGGAGAGAGGGATGCGGCAGCTTGTGAATAGCTATGCGTTGTCTGAAGGTGGAGGTGAGCGTGGATCATGGAATTTTTTCAGAGGTACCGTTGTCGGAAAAAATAGTGATGGAGTAAGTAAGGAGGACAATAATAGTGTTGGAGGCCATTTTAGCTAGTATCGCCGTTGCAGTGTTGTGAAATGAAATTTAATCATGCGTGAAGGGTTGTTTGTAATTTTTTGTTATCAGGGCGGGTATGATTCGTGTTGTATGTTGATGAAGGTGGACAATAAATATGTAATGATGACTGGAAGGAGAGTAAGTATTTTTAAGGTTATTTTAATATTTGTTGAAGGCGCCAATTGTCTGAAGTGGTCGACGGGTAGGTACAGGGTAATGATATGGTGGCAAAGTGGGAGAAGATTGTGTTTGGCGGGAAGGGGCCATTTTAAGATAGTATGGGTGGAAAGTAAGGGGGACAATTTCATATTGTTTGGATGCAATTTTAGATAGTATCGCGTTTGCTGCAGTGTGTGAAATTAATAACTTAATCACGTGTTGAAGGGTTTGTATTTTTGGAGCGGTAAGTATTATTTGTGTTGGGAATTTTGATGAAGGTGGGCACTAAATATGTAAGGCGCTGGAAGGAGGAGTAAGTATCGGCGCGAGAAGGCAAGGAGTGAGTGATTTGTGACGTGGGGTTTTGGATGGGCCGTTGGGCGTGAAGTCGGACATCATTGCGGAGAGGGCGTAGACATGACAGTAGCGGTTGACGGTTGACAAAGTTGTGATCTGTGGCGGGGCCGGGTAGGTAATAGGTAAGTGGGGGGGTGGACATGACTGTGCGGTTACACAGTAAACTGGGCTGCTGATGGGGTAAGCGGGGGGGACATAGGCTGAGCGTGCGGGGGAATGAAGCCGGAGACACAGTAAGGGGTATAGTGCTAGTGCTGATGTGGTAATTTGTGAGACGCGTGACGGGTAACGGGTAGTGGACAGAAGGAGATGTGTAAACTACAACAAGGTGGGTGGCGAGCTGCAGCGGGTGATTCAGAGGGAGAGAGTGTCTGAGATTGTTATGGTGACGCCGCAGGGGTTGATTCAGCAGGGAGAGAGTATATCAGAGTGTTATGAGTGATCCGAGGGGTGATTCAGTAGGGAGGAGATGTGTCACCCCCCCCCCCCCCCCCGAGTGTTATGGTGAGTCTGCAGGGGCGAGAGTAGGTGGTCATGATGCAGGACCTCTTGGAAATGAGAGCCGTGGGGAGGTGTTGTGTCACAGTGGAGTAGGTGTGTCCGGAAAAGATCAGCGTACCTTGGCAAAGGAGACCCGTGGTGAGGCGGGGCAGGACGGGCGGACGAGGGACAATGAGAAGCCCACATTCTACTAACAATCAAGCAAATTTCATTTATATTATATATATAATATTCTCATCCTGGGAGACTTCCAAACTCTCTATGGCAAATTGCGACCTCTTGCTGAGAGATTGTAATCTATTCATGCATCCTCATACTTCGGTTTCAGGATAGCAATGATGTTGTCAGATTTGAGCTCGTTTTTCATCCATGGCAGTAATAATATGTTACTTTTCAGCCGCAGTGTTGCAGGTCTTTTAAGGTCACTATGTTAAGGACACTCCGTGTTCATCCCAGTCCCACCGTCAAAGGAGAGGGTGAAGCAGTACTCCTGTAACTTGGCGTTAGCTTCACATCTCTGTTCCAATTGTTTTGTTTACAGAGGAAATCACAGGCGGCCTAGCAGTTTGCAGGGTCTGGTCAAGGGCTTGATCACATATTGGTTGCGGCATGCACTCAGCTATAGTTTGGGGGTTTCACTTCAGAACAAGACCGCACTTCTTTGGTTGTGACGGTAGATCGGGTCCCGACGATGTGTTGCAGGGAGCAGAAAACCCCTGATGCGGTACGAGGTAAGGCGGGAGCGGCGAGTGCGGCGTGACTCCCGGGTCCTACACTCAGATGGTGCCGGTCAGTGTCCTGAAGATGACCAGATGTTACTTACAGGTGTTCGTGGCGCTTGGGGGCCCGAGCAGGGATGTAGCGCAGTGGGTTGGTCAGGGTGTTGGGTGTGTTAGTCAGGGTTTGTGTGTGTGGTTTCAGTCAGTGTGTGTGTGTGTGTGTGTCATTGTGTGTCTTGTGTTTGTAGTTTGTGTGGGGATAGTTCCAGGATCCTGCCACCCTATCTCCTGACACACACCCCTCCCTCATTCTCCCCAGTGAGCGGTGTCCTGCTGCTGGTGGCCAGCCCCTCTGACGAGGTACAGGGACACGGAATGCGGCTTCCATGGTCGGGGGGGTGGGAGGCGGGAGAAGTGTACTCGGCGGCTCACTTGGGGGGGGGGGGGGGGTTGTACTAGGCGGTCTTGTTGTGGGGGAGAGGTGTAAGCAGCGCTCATGGGGGGGAGAGGCGTTTAAGGGTGGCTCAATGTTGTGCTCGGCGGCCAACATGGGGAGTGGTCGCGGATCACGGGGGGGGGGGTGGCGCGTGCTCGGTGGTTCCACGGGAGGGGAAAGAGGGTGGGCTCAGGGGCTCACTCGGTGGGGGTGTTGGCGGCTAATGCGGTGTGTGTGTGGTGTTTTCCTCCTGCTGATGGAGCTGGCACAAATTACAGTGCAGTAATGTGCTGATGGCTCTTCTGGCCATCAGTGACATCACTTCGTCACCACTGACTTCCATTCCCACCAACTCCACACTGCAATGGAATTTTGCTAGATAGGTATAGTGTTTGAGCGCCATCTAGTGTCTTTTATATGTAAATTCTGTTTGTTTCAATCACTAGTATGGCAGCACCACTAGAAATAGAAGATATAGAAATTGACAATAATGTTTCTAATATTTTCTCTAGAAGACACACAAGGGTTGTGGATTTCAGTAATATTCTAAAACTTAATTTAGACTCCGATTCAATAGCTGAAGAGTCACACACTTTAGAATCTGAATTTGAAAAATTAGAGAAACTTTTTGTTAAAGATATTAAGAAATTTTGGGATTACACTTTTTTAGAACAGTACATAATAAGTGGTAGAGTCCCAAGAGGCTTAAGAATCAAGAAACACCCATCCATGGATTTGGAGGATGAGGTGTTTGTTGATAAATGGTACAATCTGCTGGAAGGATGTTCAAGAGATCTAATCAATCTCATAATTGAACAGCAGAAAAATCATGTTCTGCAGATTGATATTGAAATCAATGAAATTGAATCAAGGATTGGGAATCTGAGCCAAACAAGTTTGTTCAGAGAAAAAGATACCAATCTGCAGAACAAATTAGACAAGATCAGAAAGGAGACCATCACTAAGAAAGTTAAAAAATTTCTTAGAGATGAAGAAGATTATAAAGATGGGCCGCCGAGAAAACCTGATCTTGATGAAAGGGACAGTGCCAAGGAGATTTTAATAATTGAAGCGAAGTTCCCCACAAAAACCCATGAAAAACCCCAAAATAAAAAATCATTCTTTAAGAGGGATAAATCAAGGGAAAAGAAAAAACCTTTTAAAAATACAAAAGAGGTACAAACTAAATATAGACAAAGTCCAAAACAGGAGAATTGGAGAAACAAAAAAAGTAAAACTCCTATTAAACCAGAGAATACTCCTAATAAGTCAAACATAAAGATCAATGTTAAAAAAACTCCCAAACGGACTATAAGTATAGACTTTGATTCTGAAATAGAAATAGTGACTAACAACAGAAAGGAACAAAGGGAAGTCCAAAAAGAAAAATTGTTTACCAAAAATGGCCCTAGAAATGAAAACCAAAAGGATTTTTTAGGGGAGGGGGGGTCCACTTCTTTTCAGGGAGCAAACAGATATGCTCCACTGGCAAGGAGGGATCCCTCGTCAGAAAGGAAGAGAACAAGAGTAGAAGAAAACGGGGAAGAAGAAAAAAAGAAATATCTCAAAAAAAGCAAGAGATAGGGAACAACATCTTCAACCTTAGTTCAAAAGTACTTACTGAACCAGAAAAATCATTAATGGCAAAGGGACTGAAATATGCCCCAACTGTAGGTCCCAGTAATTTTGGCCTGTTTGTGGATGCACAAAGGTTCCTTAGAAAACTCACTATAAAAAGGTTTTTCAGAACAAAAGAAGTAGAGCAGAGAACATCTGACAATTTGAAAAAAGATTCTACAGAGAATTGCTCAACTAATATGTCTATAGGAACACCTACTTTAGTCCATTCCGGTTTGAAATTACCTTCTATGTTTTACCCTAAATTTGCAAAGGGTAATAACTTAGAGGTATTCTCGAATCTGATACAAAAAGATTTTGAAAAATTGGTAGAATCAGGAAAAATGTTTGAAAATAATCTAACAAATTCGGAGAGAACAGCTTTAAAAACTTTACAGGAAGATACATCTGTAGTGATAAAACAAGCTGATAAGGGGGGCGGTATAGCTATCCTAAATAGAAAAGACTATATTGCTGAGTCCAATAGGATTCTGGGAGATAGCCATACCTATTTACCTTTAAAAAAAGATCCAACGGCAGATTTCTTAAAAGATCTAAAAATTCTGCTAGATAAAGGAAAAATGGAAGAAGTAATAAACAATGAAGAATATAATTTCCTGTATAGAGATAACCCCGTTAGACCTATATTTTATTACCTTCCAAAACTACACAAAAGTATTATTAACCCCCCAGGAAGGCCCATTATTGCAGGCATAGACTCTCTAACGTCCCATCTATCCGCCTACATAGACGTCTACTTACAAAAATATGTAAAAGAACTTCCCTCTTACCTTAAAGATACCACTGACATCTTGCGTATCTTGGACAATCAAGTCTGGGAAAAGGGATGGTATTTAGTGACGTGCGATGTCACCTCACTATATACCTGCATAAACCACAGAGATGGACACGAGGCAGTTGACAGAGCATTAGCCAAAGATCTAGAGATGCCAAATGAACAGGCTAACTTTATTCTTGATGGTATCAAATTTATCTTAGAGCACAACTACTTCTTGTTCGAGGGTACATATTATCTACAGAAATGTGGTACCGCCATGGGCACGAAATTTGCACCCAGCTACGCAAATCTCCTGATGGGAGCATGGGAAGAAGACCATATATGGTCTGTTGCGGAGCTGGGTGAAAATTTGTGCCTGTGGCGCAGGTACATAGATGATATCATCTTTGTGTGGAAAGGTGACGAAAAGGGACTTATCCAGTTCACCCATTATCTGAATGATAATTTGTTAAATCTACATTTTACATGTGATTATAGTCAGGAAAAAGTGAACTTCCTAGACTTAGAAATTTACATTGAGGATGGTCTGATTAAAACCAAGACCTTTTTTAAGGGTGTTGATATTAATAACTATATATCTATGGATAGTTGTCATCATCCCAAATGGCTGCAAAATGTCCCATATGGGCAAATACGACGTATTAGGAGAAACTGCTCTGACGATCGCAGTTTCCATACCCAATCAGCTTTTTTACAGAATAGATTTAAAGAAAAAAACTATAAAGATAAGGATATAAGAAATGCTTTAATAAAAGCTGAAAATTTAGACAGAAAAGATTTGTTGTGTGAAAAAAGTAAAAATCAACTGAGTTCAAAAAATAACTTTGAGTATTCATTTATTACAAACTATAATAGTCAATCAGAAAAAATCTCAAAAATTATTCACAAGTATTGGCATATTGTTAAAAATGATTCTGTACTGGGAGAGATTGTACCAGATAAACCAAATGTTATTTTTAAAAGAGCTAAAGCCTTAAAAGAAAAACTGGCACCTAGTGCTTTGCAAAAATTAAATCCTACTGCAAACAGGTGGCTAACACAAAATAAAGGCTTTTACGGTTGCACTACATGTACGGCCTGTAAACACAGGACGGATGATAAATTTAGTTTTATATCACACGTAACAGGAAAGCGGTTTGGTATAAAACAACTTTTAACATGTAAAACGGATCATGTAGTATACCTTGTTTCTTGCCCATGTGGGCTACAATATGTGGGTCAAACTTCAAGAAAAGTACAAACACGTATACTTGAACATATTGGGAATATAAGACGAGGTATTACAACACACTTTCTGTCTAATCATTTTATTCAAAAGCATAACGGAGACACATCAGGTCTTAAGTTTACTGTATTAGAACAGGTGTTACCACACTGGAGAGGTGGGAACAGAATCGTCTCTCTGAAAAAGAGAGAGAGTTTCTGGATTTTCACCCTAAAAACACTTGTTCCACTGGGACTTAATGTGGACTTCGAATTAAATGCTTTTCTATGAATGATATACATTAATTATAAATATAAGTTTGTATATACAAAAACTTATTAATGAAATGTACACTAAAGAGTTAAGAATTTGATAGATCATATATACTGTTGTAAGTAACACTCATTGTGTTTTTCTTTTTCTTTTTTCTTTCCCTTGGAGATACATCAATCGACGTTTCCCTAATTAGAGAAATATGTGGAGATTATTTTATTAATTCTATTGAGTTAGATGTGTTTTACCATTTGTTATATATTTTTAGTTCTGAGTAAAAATATGGTTTTTATTATTATATATTGTATTAAAGAATAAATTGTATTTTAATATATCTGTATAAAATTCTGATGAGATCTGTTATAGCGGTGAGTGTAAATGATTTACCCAACTAATTAGACCATCATACGTTGTGACCTATGGGGAGAAAGGTCACTTTAATTGGGAAGGGTATATATAGTATCCTCCCATGGGTCTACGTCACTCCTGACGAAGCCGTCCACCCTATACGGCGAAACGCGTAGAGCGTAACCCTCAACGTGCCATCCTGAGGGAGACAGTCTCCAGCTGATGTTCCGTTGGCGCCAACTGTTCCGTGAAACCCGGAAGTGACGTATCGGCATTCAGTCTGCAGTACAGGAGATACCGGTGGAGAAGTCAGACGTGCAGGAGGTCCACGAGGTCGCGACTCGGCGTTCCATCTTTAAACCTGTTACCCACGCCTGTTTGAATCTGGTATCTTGTAAGCCTTGAATTTTACCATTTCCGGATAAATTTGATTTGGCTTTTTTATCCTTGGCTCTGTTGTCTCTCTTCTGGGATACTATTCTCCCTAATTATATGCTGCTTATGGACTACATTCCCTAATCCAGCACCCTGTTGCTCCTTGGAGCCCTACCGTTTATATGTTGTTTTATATTACAGTATACACTATGGTAGTTTGTATATATTTTTTCAGGTATTGACGCTCCCCTGGTTCCGTTCCATTATCCGCAGACTTAAACTTAACATGGCAAAAATGAAGCTCCTCATATAACCTCCTAAACCTGGCCCCACTATCTCCTTCCATATTACTGTTGGAAGTACTATCATACACCCAGTAGCACAAGCACGCTGCCTGGGGGGGGTCATACTCGACTCCTCTCTCACATTCAAAAGGCAGCAAAAAACTGTCGTTTTTTCCTCCGCAATATAAATAAGATACGCCCGTTCCTCTGTTGCTTCACTGACAAAACTCTGACTCAGGCCCTCATTCTCTCCCGTCTCGACTACTATAACCTGCTGTCCGGCCTTCCTGCCTCCCCTACATTCTATCCTAAATGCTGCTGCCAGAATCACTTTACTCTTTCCTAAATCTGCCTCCCCTGCTGAAATCCCTCTCCCGGCTTCCCATCAAATCCCGGCTCACACACCGAATCCTCCTCACTTTTAAAGCTTTACACTCTTCTGCCCCTCCTTACATCTCAGCCCTAATTTCTCGCTATGCACCATCCAGACTCTTGCGTTCTGCTCAAGGATGTCTTCTCTCTACCCCCTTTGTATCTAAAGCTCTCTCCCACCTTAAACCTTTCTCACTAACTGCCCCCGCACTTCTGGAATGCCCTTCCCCTCAGTACCCGACTAGCACCCTCTCTATCCACCTTTGTGACCCATCTTAAAACACACCACCTTATCGAACCATATGAGTAGCTCCGTGGCTGATACTTTACAACTCATACATAAACCTTTAGCCCTTGCAGACGCACTTACCAGAACACCCTCCTACTGTCTATGTACGTTCTTCCTACTTACCAATTAGATTATGAGCTCTTTGGGGCAGGGACTCCTTTCCTAAGTGTCACTTTTATGTCTGAAGCGCTTCTTCACGTGTACTACTGCTGTGAAGTGCTATGTACATTAATGGCGCTATATAAATACAAGATATACATGCATACATAGAGGCTTCTTGCATTTCTCCTTTGACCCTTAACTCAACCGTAACTCTAAAGTTCTTCTTGGACATCTGGTCACGACCCCCAAATAAATCTAATCTTTCATCACCCCCTTCCAAACAAACACCTATTTTTAGAAATCCCCCCATGTTAACCAGCGACTTCATTTAGGACCTGGAGCGAGAAGGGTATCCCACTGATAAGAGATGTTATCCATAAGGGCCAGTTGATGGACTTCAAAGAACTTTACAGAATACTTTATCTCATAATAGGTTTTATAAATGTCTTCAAAGGAGGCATTTTATTATATCCCCAAATCTCCTATTCCCGAGATAAACAACTTTAGAAAATATGTTAGACTAACACCGTTGGTTTAGTTTCCAATCTATATGGGGAAGTGGTCCAGCTGGAAACTCACACCAACACATTAATACCCTTCAGTGGGAAGCCAATCTGACATACCCATGGAGGACTGGGAAGATATTTGGGAGGGAGCTTCCAAAACTTTGCGATATATAACAATTAAGAATATATATAGAATTCTCTTTAGATAAGACCTGACTCCTTCGAGGTTGGGTGCTATTTTTCCAGGGATGTCAGATCTTTGTTGGCTAGGATGTGGCTGAGAGCACGCTTTCATATATACTATGGTTTTTCCATATCGCCCAACGCTTCTGGACAGAAGATATCTCCCAAGTGGACTCGGCCACTTATATTGTCCTCACATAAGACCCTACAATTTTGATTTTCTCTAAACATTGTAGCCCGGTGCCTGATCACTGCCTAATGGAAAAAAATATCTCCATCTACTCCTCAATTAACCTGCAGCAAATAAAAATACAATTTGTGAGCACATTTACGTCGGACGGGTCTGCAGCCCTGCCATTCCCCATGATCTCTTAGCATACAATGCTTCCGTTGCAGCCAGGGATTCTGGGTAATGACATGCAAATGAGCACTCGCAGTGAGTCACCCGTTGCTTCTTGTCCATTTCAACATGGACCCCTATAAGCTTATGCCTGCTGCATTACACAGCTTTTCAGCACAGCCTAGGTTAAAGAAGTGCAGAGCCAGTAACCTGCTCACAGACAACTGTTTTAACTTCAGTGTGAAGCTGGAAGTTGCTACAATTAACCTACACATTTGTTTAGCGTACCAAGTGACTTGTATACCTCCCCAAATAGTCCTATATATGATACGTGGAGATATCGGTGAACAAAACTGAACACGCCTGAGATACCTGGTGTATATGCTCATTGGGTTATGCAAAGTACATTCAAATGATCCAAATTATTATCATTGCATTTTTAATGGTTATTTTTATATTGTAATAAATTGCTCTTTTTCATCTATATCCCTGGGTAATGCACTATTGCAGGCATTCTGCATGTTTTGTCTTTCTCTTTTCTCCTGAGGTCATTGGTGAAAAGAAGAATTGCGTCCTCTCTCCACTCCATATCCTTTCCTCAGCGCCAGAGGAGGTTGCTTTTTTCCACATGGACCCCTATAAGCTTATGCCTGCTGCATTACACAGCTTTTCAGCACAGCCTGGGTTAAAGAAGTGCAGAGCCAGTAACCTGCTCACAGACAACTGTTTTAACCTCAGTGTGAAGCTGGAAGTTGCTACAATTAACCTGACGAAGAAACACATCATTTGAGGTTTCGAAACGCGTTGGAAGGTTTTCTGGCACCGCAGGGACACCGTAGCAGCGGACATTCACGGGTGACGCAAGTGACTTGTATACCTCCCCAAATAGTCCTATATATGATA
The DNA here is from genome assembly GCA_036426205.1 of Ascaphus truei. NCBI lineage: Eukaryota > Metazoa > Chordata > Amphibia > Anura > Ascaphidae > Ascaphus > Ascaphus truei. Next base: position 12,288 of record WSYH01008697.1, on the reverse strand, counting down.
CGTGGAGATATCGGTGAACAAAACTGAACACGCCTGAGATACCTGGTGTATATGCTCATTGGGATATGCAAAGTACATTCAAATTATCCAAATTACTTTATTTCTCCCGTATCTCAGGTGTATCGAGTTTTGTTCATAGCCTTTCTCTCTCTATTCCATGTTATTTCAAGGTTGCGGTACGGAGTTTTGTCACGTCGTGAGCCATGAGCGAATGGACCTCTGAGGATCTCGCCCAATACGCAGTAACACCACTGACATATTTATGGGGTAACATCTGGGTCATTTAGGGTTTTTTTTTTTTAACCAAAATCTGACTAGAAGTATTTTAAATCAACTTATTATGTAAATCCGTTGAGCTGAGACTTGGTTGGGAGTGATAGTATTGATGATTTTATTATACCACTTTCCCCCGTTGGTTCTGGACCTTCGCTATGTGGTCTGACGGCTAAGAATTGCCTGGTGGGCTTTGTGTGTCTGCAGGGAGCTGCGTCCGGAAGTTGGCAGGGAGACAGGTATGTTGCAAGATCACCAGTTGTGGGTTTGCTTCGCCCAGCTGAGCAAATTATTTAGTCCGCAGACAGGGAGGGACGTTTCCAACGTGTCCTCAGCATGGGTGGGCTGAATACAAGGGGTAATGTCCATATGCCCACTTTAGATCTTTCTCCCATGTGGGCTTCAACGGAAGGGGCGATCATTCTGGGCGCAAGTTATAGAGATGTGTACTGAACCACATTTAACCCCCGGGGGACACACCTGCCAATGTCTATTAAGATAAAAATTTGGAAGGGGGGATTTTGTTTCTATTCCGTCCTTGTTCCCTCTAGTCGTCAACAGGGAAAGAAGGTTGGGTGGTAGCGTTGAGGATGCCAAAAAGAAAGGAGTTGAAAAGACGTTTTGTAATTAGTTACTATCTTGGCCAGCGTCATCGGGGAAAAGGATCAAAGCAAACGTTCGTCATTGTTTAAATATTTGGGAAGCTTGTAGGGTGTATGGAGGCTCGGCCTGGTGGGCCCATGATGAGGCGTTGCGGGATAAAATGGTCATTCATCCTCAAATCGATTGGGGTCCCAGCGATTGGAGTTCTGGCTCCCTTTGATGGTGTTACAATGCCCGTTTCTCCCCTTTCTCAGACAGGCGGGCAATGAACCTGTTGTTGACACTGCCGGGGTGTTTGCTTATTTTGGCCTGAAAGGGTTCCAAGGCTGGTTTGGCGAGGGGTAAGGGATCCCGGGAGCCAACAACCGCTGCTGGCACAGGTCCAACAATGCCATGCTGGCACAGGTCCAACAAGGCCATGCATGGGTAAACTTACAAAAAGTTGAAGCTACACCTAGCTTATTTTGGAAGGACGGGGTTCACCTCTCCAATATTAGGAATTCAATTTGTAATATGGCTTTCCAGGGCATTGAGAAAGTGTTGGCTAGGGTGGCGCCCCGGAACAGTTTAAGGTGTTAAATGTTCATGGATGTGGCCGGGTTGGCCTGCCAGGGTAGGGAGCCCAGGAAATAAAGCGGTTGATTGGTGAGAGTACACGCTCTGTTGGGGGTGGTTGGTAATTTTGACACGGCTGGGCTCTGAATTATGGCCGGGCAGCCGGACACCAGGAATTTAATATTGGTGTTAATAAATGTGGCCCGAAGGACTGTACGATGGACTGCAACCCCAATCTTCAGCTGTGTACTCTACAATTTCACCCATGGATAACCGTGGAAGATGCGCAGATGCAGCGACCGCTTCCTTCTTTCCCGTTCCAAAAACCGGCGTGCGTGGCCGGACAAAAACAAAAGCATCCCACACTAAATCGTATAGTTTGCAATTTCTATTAATAATGGTATGTTTCACAATATCTGCTCGGCAGAAAAATAACCAACACTAATTGTTTCCATTCATTATAATATAGCCAAATAGAGCAGCTCAGCACTGGGGACCCCTTAATTCCATGCTAACAAAAAGGGGAGGGGGGGGATTGGTTTGTGGGTAACTTCTACTTTAACAATTTGTTACAAATCAAATGTTAATGGGAAAAAACCCATTAACCCCTTCCCCAACCACCTCTGATGTTTAGGGGTATAAGGAAGAGGAAGGTGGCAAACATGAGGCAAAGCAAACCTCTGTGGGACATTATGCACGAGGGGTGAAGGGTGAGCTTGTGCTCTTGTTAAGATCGACAGCTCAAACGCATTTAGAGCAACGGTGTTTTAACGGCTTGTACTATAGTAGCCAATAGGGACTTTTCGGACGAACTCCCCCGTTAAAGTCAATGGGGATTTTTGGCCTAAACCGGACCAACCAGCCTCTTTAGGGCACGTAGAAGCAGCCCCTTAAACGAATAACAAATGTTACAGAGTTACATAGTAGATGAGGTTAAAAAAAAGACACACCTCCATCAAGTTCAACCTATGCTATATTTAGACAACAGATACTTTATCCTATATCCTATATCCGTACTTACAATATATTGATCCAGATGAAGGCAAACACAAACCCCAGTGACATATCATCCAATATCTCATAAGGGGAAAAATAAATGCCTTCCTGACTCCAAATATTGGCAATCGGATTACTCCCTGGATCCACATCCTTTCCGTGTTTACTTATTAGGTATATCACTGTATCCCAGGGCCACTGACAGATTTCCCGGGGCCCAGGACGAGAGTTCTGTCTGGATCCCACAGTTTTGGCTGGCGGTCTTGCAGGGGTCCCAGTACCGATCCCTGAGGTACTCCACTCACGACCCTAGCCCAACCTGAAAAAGTTCAATTTACGACAACTCTCTGCTGTCTGTCCTTCAACCAGTTTTCAATCCAGGTGCATATATTATTACCCAGACCAATTTTCGTTTTTTTTTGTACACTAACCTCGTTTGTAACCGTATCAAAAGCCTTTGCAAAATCTAAGTAGACTACATCAATTGCATTACCCTGGTCTAAATTCCTCCTTACCTCAAAGAAACAAATAAGGTTAGTTTGGCATGATCTATCCTTCATAGATCCATGCTGACTATTACTAATAATTTTGTTTTCCATTAGGTATTCTTGAATATTATCCCATATTAAACCTTCAAGTGGTTCCCCCACTATTGAAGTCAGGCTTACAGGTCTGTAATTCCCCGGTTGTGATCTAGCTCCCTTTTTAAATATAGGCACCATGTCTGCTTTACGCCAATCTTGTGGTACTGAGCCTGAGGAAATGGAGTCCTTGAATATGAAATATAATGGTTTGGCTATTTCTGAGCTTAACTCCTTGAGAACTCTTGGATGTATGCCATCGGGGCCAGGTGCCTTATTTACTTTTATTTTTTCAAGTCGTTTATGAACTTCTTCCTCAGTTAACCAACTGTTCATTAATGTGGAGGTTGTGGCTTCCTCCTGCGGCACTACTATTGCAATTGTGGTGGAGGAATATTCCTCCAGTACAAGCCCGGCGTGATGCACGCACCGATACAGACCACATGCAGACTGAGTATCCTCTTCTTTCTCCGTTTATGACTCAGGAGAAGTGGACTGCTTATTTGGGTGCTGCTCTAGGATGACTTAATTCCATGTGTAGGTATAGAGCAGCGGTGCGCAAACTGGGGGGCGCGAGACTGCCGACGGGGGGCGCGGGGTTTACAGAGGCCCCGCGCGCTTCCTGAAGGCACTTAAATTAAGTGCCGGGGGAGCTGCAGGGCCTCTGTATACCTAATTTACCGTGGCTCCGGCGGCTTCTTCCCTGCGTCGCCATGGCAACGCGGCTTCAAAATGACGCTGCGAGGTCATGTGACGTCACGTTGCCATAGCAACGTGACGTCATTACGCCGAAGCGCGGGTAAGTTGGGGTTGGGGGGGCGCGCGGGAGTGATGGGACAGCCTGCAGGGGGGCGCAGGGAAAAAAGTTTGCGCCCCCCTGGTATAGAGGGCCATTTGCTAACAGACTTCTGGTCCAATATACAGATCTTAGGCATTTGCTGTTTTATGTCCCCACACGAGCTTATATGCACACCCAGTCAGAGATGCACACAGAGGCTTATGAAGTCTGTCTTCAAGCAAGTTGAATACTCATCATGTTATGTATGTACTATAGGTCTTATGGACTTTGAGCACTGTTATTAGGGACTTGTTCCTGTTTTCTTTGTACTATTGCAATTGATTCCTCCCTGGTAAATATAGAGGTAATTAGTTTGTTTAATACCTCTGCTTTTTCCCTATCTCCAATAATTTGCCTGCCCATCTCACACTGAAAGGTCCTATATTCTCTTTTCTAATCTTTTTGTTATTAAGGTACTTAAAGAACTTTTTAGGGTTTATCTTACGTTCTTAATTTTTGGTAATTTGATTGCCCTTTTGCAACTAATGTTACATTACTTATAATTCTGATACGATGCCTTCGTCCCTCCTGACGTTAAGAGCCTGCTTTTTCTTTTCAATTTCCTCCCCTACCTGTTTATTTAGCCACATTGGTTTAGACTTATTTCTTTTATACTTATTACCCAAGTTATTACACTGATAAGTGTGCTTTTCTCACAATGTTTTGAAGACTGCCCATTTATCTTACACATTTTCCCCTGCAAAATCATCATCCCAATTTATTCCTTGTAGATTATTCCAGTCCTGTAAAATCTGTCTTTCTAAAGTTTAAAGTTTTTGTTGAACCCATGTAATATGGTTTTTGATAATTTATTTCAAATGAGACCATGAAATATCACGTTTCCCAAAAGTTCCCGGATTTGAATATTTATTACTTCTACATTGTCTGAGATGATCAAATCCAGTACTGCCCCACTCCTGGTTGGTTCCTCGATAATTTGGGTCATATAATTGTCTTTAAGCGCCCCCAAAACCTGTTTCCTTTTGTTGTAACGCTAATCTCATTGCCCCAGTCTGTCTAAATAATTAAAATCCCCCATTATGCAAACATGACCCAGTTTTGATGCCTTCTCCATTTGGGAAAGTATTTTAGCTTCCTCAATCTCACAGATATTTGGTGGTTTAGAGCAGGGGAGCGCAAACCTTTTTCCCTGCGCCCCCCTGACGGCAGTTCCCCCTCTGTTGTCTCTCTTCTGGGATACTATTCTCCCTAATTATATGCTGCTTATGGACTACATTCCCTAATCCAGCACCCTGTTGCTCCTTGGAGCCCTACCGTTTATATGTTGTTTTATATTACAGTATACACTATGGTAGTTTGTATATATTTTTTCAGGTATTGACGCTCCCCTGGTTCCGTTCCATTGTACTTTGAGTGTGGACCCTGAAACAGTCCTACAAGGGTTTGAGTGTTTTTATTTTTATTTATTGCACGGTGAAGTTTATATATAATTTATTTTAATTGATTGTTTATTTCACTGTTTATTTGCACATAGGTATAGTGTTTGAGCGCCATCTAGTGTCTTTTATATGTACACACGAACCGACTGCCACACACACACTGACTGACGCGCACACGCAAACTGACTGACGCGCTCGCACACACTGACTGACGCGCTTGCACACACTGACGCACACACACAATGGCTGACGCACACACACACACCCAGCCGCGCGTGCACACACACTGACTGGCGCGCACACGCAAACTGACTGACGCGCACATGCACACACACACTGATTGGCTCATGCACAGACACACTGACGCACACACACTGACTGACGCACACACACACACTGACTGACGCACACACACACTGACGCACACACACACACTGACTGACGCGCACACGCAAACTGACTGACACGCAAACTGACTGACGTGCAAACTGACTGACGCGCACACTGACTGACGCGCTCGCACACACTGACGCACACACACACACACAGCCGCGCGTGCACACACACTGACTGGCGTGCGTGCGCACACACACACACTAACTGCCGCGCACACGCAAACTTACTGACGCGCACACGCACACACACACTGACTGGCTCATGCACAGACACACTGACTGACGCACACACACTGTGATGGTAACTTTGTGACAGGCTATAATAATACACCAAAAATACCTGGGTTGAACTGAACGAGGCTTAGATATGATAAAATATAATTTATTCCTTGAAAAAGGTGAACACACAAGATATACAAATAACAGACAAAATATGATACTTACTTAAGATGGAATGATGAAAAAGTCACATCTGGACTGGCAGTTCATACAGCAATCTTCAAAATCACCAAAAACACGAAAGACAATAGCCATAGGCTGAGCCTGGTACTTATACAATTATTTCCCATTGAACACAACCTAAACCCAGCCCCTCTCATAAATCAGTGGTGAGGTTGACTGTTTTCCCCAGAGTAAAACTCCTCCCACCCAAGGACGTTTAAAAACTGCTTTTCCTATCTAAATAACTTCATAACTTCAGTTCAGTAGTACTTACTGGCACGCGAGCCATATTAATACATTCCGGCACGCATGACTCTCCCAATAAGACTAAATATTACCATGTAGTATTAAAATTAAGAGAGATATTAATATCTGTCTCTTAGTACCTGCTAGACATCATGTGTCTGTAATCCTTATGTTCGAATAACTCCCACGAATACACATATGTAGCTTTTAGCACGTTCAGCCGAGGACATCTCATAATATTCTTATATTTAATAAGGTCACTCATTCTGATATCTCCTTGGGTAACCGCACCCCTGGCCCCCATAACCCCTGGTCAATAAATCCTTTGAAGCAGGGACTCATGTGTAGAGAACATTTGTCACAGGTGCTAGATTTCACACCCAATGCTCCAGACATGGGCCTAGCTGTCTCTACCAGCAATATACCCTTGGTCTGCCAATTAGGTATTAACATACTGTACACTAAACCCCCTCTGTACTTTTCACACCCAACTTCAATCAAGCCTTTTGAAGCCCAGATATTTCTGAAAAGACACCACACATATTTGTATTTTCCTAAACTGTAGCTCATTAATCCCTTAAGCCCCACTGTGTGTGTGGTGCAGACACTGGCACAGAAACAATACATTTATACAGGGGAATAAACAGTTGGATGGCTGAAGCAAGGCAAAAACAAATTACTGGACCCCAGTCCAGTTAACCCCTTGCTTCCCAGGTGAGAGTAGAGGGTGGCCAAATGGGGTGTAACCCCTTTTATCCTAGGCCAAATCCTCTCTCTCATGACACACACACACTGACTGACGCACACACACACACACTGACTGGCGCGCGCACACACTGACTGGCACGCGCACACATACACACACTGACTGGCGTGCGCACACACACACTTACTGGCGCGCGCGCTCGCACACACACACACTAACTGGCGCGCGCACACACACACACACACACACACTGACTGGCGCACACACACACACACACTGACTGGCGCGCTCGCACACACACACACACACTGACTGATGTGCGCACGCACACGCACACACACTGACTAGTGCATGCACACACACACACACTGACTGGCGCGCACACACACACATAGTGACTGGCACACTCACACACTTAACGACGCACCCACATGCACACAGTGACTGATGCGCCCACACACACACATACACTGACTGACGCGCCCACACACACACTGACTGGCGCACACACACACACACACACTGACTGGCGCACACACGCACACACACACACACACTGCATGAAGCTGTAAAGGGGGGGGGGAGAACGGAGCTGTAAGGGGGGCGGGGGACCGGACCTGTAAATGGAGGGGGGGAGGGACCGGAGCTGTAAATGGGGGGGGGGGGGCGAATTCATGTGAACGGGAGGGGGGGAGACAGGGGAAGAGAGAGGGGAGGGAAGAGAGAGAGGGGGATAGGGAGAGGGGGGGGAGGGAGGAGAGAGAGAGGGGGGGGGGAAAGAGAACATTACATCCCGGGCAACGCCGGGTATATCAGCTAGTATTTACATATTGATTAAGTTTGGTATTATATCATTGCTCTCTGTTACATGGTATCTCTGCTCTTTACCACCATCTTGTGGTGTTTTGCCTAACTACTTTAAGTAATCTTTTAAATACTGTATATCTATTCTTATATAGTTCTAATAATAAAAATGTTTTATTATTTTTATGTATAAATTTAAATAAATGGTTGCTGTTTATTATGTTTTATACTTTAAGTGTTTTATACATTAATTGCATTTATTGAATGTTGGGGACATACAATTGTGACATCACTAATTCTAAGGTATATTAAGATTAATAGTCCTTATCATTCCACAATCCATGAGGAAGCTCTTTGCAGAGTGAAACATGCTGGATTATTGGCAAGTTTTTTGTCCCACAGCGTCTCGCCGATGTGTACGACTGCCCTCTGCCTCCCACACTGAGACTCAGTGATCTCAGGGTCCCAAGTCACGTCACAGAGTGACGTCACGCCAGTCAGAGACTGGATCGGATCGCCATGCAGCTCGACGCACAGAGACGCAGGATGAACTTGCTATACTATAACACAGCTGAAAACGCTGGTACACAGCCAGAACTGTTGTGGACATTTACCAGCGACCGCACCAGGAGGGACCAAAGCGTGAGATTCTTCCTAGGCTTTTATACCTTAAGGCTATTTTAAAACATTTGTTTTTGAGTTTCCATTTTTATCTCCAATACAATCTGAGTTGTTTGACTCTTTTACACTATTATGTCATTTTTCTTTTCCTTCTTCCCAAGTGGAAGTCCTCTCAGGTTTTGCAGATCAAGAGTGTCCTGGAACAAGATTGTGTTTTTTCTCTGTTTTCAGGCTGCCAGCACTTCTCAGCCTAGCTGTGATCCTTTGTGGGGTTTTTGGCTTCAGCCAGTTACCATGGCAACCCCCCTACCTTTTTTCCAGGATGGACTGCTCCCCCTCCCCTTGCCAGGTGGTATTGTCCCAGTAGATTTCCCATCAGCTCAGACCAGTATGCTGTCTTTAGTCCCAGCAGCCATCTTGAGCATTCATCTCTCCTATCCTGGCAAAGTTACTGATTTTTACCTATCCCTATATCTTGCATTTAGCCCACTTCCCTCTTAGCTCCCCTTCCCCTCCATTGCTCTTATGTCCCAGTGTTCCCTCAGTTCTTTTTCCCACTTCTTTTTATTTGTATGTTGTTGCCCCAAATAAACATTTCAGCAAGTAAGAAGTTTCTCTTGCTTGATATATGGGATTGAGTTAACCTGCCTGTCCCTACGCATCACCTGATGTAAGCCATTCATATTTTTTCACATATATACCCTTTCATTGGACAACCTCTTTTACACTATACAGCTGAACCCCATTATAACGCGGTGCTCGGGGTCCACCCAAAGCGACCGCGTTATAACCGGGATTGCGGAAAAAATGGCAGCCATCGCGGGGGGGTGGGGGGATGATGTAGCGTGGCATGGGACCGGGAAGCCCCCTTGGTTCATGGGGAGACAAGCCTGCAATGGGAACACGGCACGCGCGACATCTGGGGGGGGCAAAGTGAAACCTCCTAACCTCCCACCCCTTGTCCAAGCCCTCCCTCCTGTCACCCGGCGCTGTGTGGGCAGCTCCGGTCTGTGGCGTGTCCCAGTTATTATACTGCTCTCCCTCTCCCGAACGCCCGGCAGCAGCATGTTGCTGAAATGGATCCACAAGGTGTGTGTGTGTGTGTGTGTGTCAACTTGAAGAAAAAAGGAATGAGCACTGCAAATGTAAAGATGAGGCTTGCAGCAGGTACAAAATTATTTATTAGACATGACAGCCACAATCTAAAAGCAGCAAAGAAATCCTGTGTATGTCAAGGCAACGAAAGAGTTATTAACAGAGGAAAGCTAGCTGCAGTCATTCCAAAAATCCATTGGCTTACATCATGAAGTCATTATTGGGGCCTTTTTTTAATGCGTCCCATGGATATTCCTTTACAGCAATATTTTTCTACAAAAAGAATATAGTATAACTAGCTGAGAGACCCGGCGTTGCCTGTGAGTTAAATTTCCCGCTATGAGGGGGGTAGGGGGCAGGGGACGAGGGGGGTGGACGTGGACAGGGGGGGGGGCAGTGAACAGGGGGGGGGCAGTGGACAGGAGGGGGACACTGGACAGGAGGGACAGTGAAACAGGAGGGGGGGACAGTGACCGAAGTGGGGGGACAGTGAACAGGAGGGGGGGACAGTGGACAGGAGGGGGGGGGCAGTGGACAGGAGGGGGGGACAGTGGATAGGAGGGGGGGGACAGTGGACAGGAGGGGGGGGGACAGTGGACAGGAGGGGTAGGGACAGTGGACAGGAGGGGGGGGACAGTGGACAGGAGGGGGGGTCCCCACCCTACAGTGTCTGACACACACACACACACACACAGTGACACACACACAGTGACACACACACACAGTGACACACACACACACACAGTGTCCCACACACACAGTGACACACACACACACACAGTGACACACACACACAGTGTCACACACACACAGTGTCACACACACACAGATATGTCACCTCTCCTTCCGGGCGCCGCCATCTTAGGCACTCGGCGCCGGGGAGGGAGAGAGAGCTGAGCGCTGGGGAGGGAGAGTGAGCTGAGCGCCGGGGAGGGAGAGAGAGGTGTGTGTGTGTGTGTGTGTGTGCGTGTCCGTGGGGGAAGAGAGTGGCAGTTGGGTGATGTCAGAACCACCAATCTGATTGGCCAGAGGCTGAGGACCAATCAGATTCACCGCAGATAGCACTAACCTTTCGATTTTATATATTAAGATATGCAAGTAAGGAAGGATTTTTTTTTTTAATTTTTAAATGAAGGTTCTTCACTGTGAAGCAGTTTTTCCCCCTGTCCTATGATTTTTATTCTCATTCATTGCAAAGGAGAAACACTCTTGTCCAGCCCTGGGAAGACATCTTCACAGCATGCTAAATGGGGACCTCAATTGGAAATCAGGATTTATAGTTGCATTAACTTTGGCATTGTAATACTGTAATGTAACAAATTGTTACCAGATTAGCACTAGTCTGCTCTCTTTGCTGCAAATACACAGAATGTGTGTGTGTTATTAAAGTTTGCCCAATTTATTTTTTTTAAACGGGAGCCACGCTCACACCGCGTTATATGCGGATTTGAGTTGTAGCGGATCGCGCTGTAACGAGGTTGAGCTGTATTTGTTTGTGTTTGTGTTTGCGCCCCAATTTTTGTATTTTCTCCTATTTCCTAAAACAAACTAATCTTTGTCACTTGGGAGCTGCACCACAACAATTTTGTTTATATTTATTCACATTTGAACGTTTTATCATGTATTTGCGCTTATTTTCACTTCACTTCTATCAACTCACAGGCTGGTCTGTCTGTAATCAAGAGCAGCATCTGAATCCAGGCGTTAAAACATATGTAGCACCCTTGCTAAATTAAAACCCCAACAGTCAGTCCTGGTCCCTGAAGACAGTGTAGGGGTTAATCCTTACAGGCCCTATTTGTTACACATGTAACAGGGTATGTCATCTGCCTATCTTTCCCCACCCTGTTATAGAAACAAATAGTGAACTGCGCTCTAATAATCGTGAATAAAGTGCTTAATGGTGAATATTAAGTGATATATAAAATATACATATATATAAAAAAAACTGTTACTTTAATTGTGAGGTTGTGCTGCTGATTTCGTGGAATGGCTCCACAGACCAAGACTAAAGAAAAAACGACAAAAGAAACAGCGCAAAAAAACTCATAGTGTAGTATATAAAATTATATTGTGATAAAACAGGTGAGTATTGCACGTACATCAGATTAAAAATTACTAGCAGGACATGTATATGGACATGTTACCAATCAGCAACAGATGGTGGGTTAGTAACGATCACCGGATGGAATCTCCTCTCGCGTCTCCCGTGAGTAGTCTTGGCACCGCTCCACTCGCCCAGATGGAAGTCAGCTGCCGCACGGCGTGGACACAGCAACCAGATGGAAGTCAGCTGCCCGCACGGCGTGGACACAGCAACTGCTGCAGGGATCCCTGACGAAGTACACCACATGTACGAAGCGCGTTGGATAAAGAGGGCGCATTCCTAGCACTACCCGCTGTGGATTTACCCTATCTGCCATTCGTTTTTATCTCCGTTGTCCCCGTTGCTCCTTTGGCTGTCCGAGACTGCATAACTACCGGCGCCACTTGATGACGTTACTGATGCACGCACCCAGTGGACGCCGTGCACGCTAACCGACGCCAGAGAGCCAGGAAGAGAGAGTCTGCTTCCCCGCAGCAGTTGCTGTGTCCACGCCGTGCGGGCAGCTGACTTCATCTGTTGCTGATTGGTAACATGTCCATATACATGTCCTGCTAGTAATTTTTAATCTGATGTACGTGCAATATTCACCTGTTTTATCACAATATAATTTTATATACTACACTATGA
>WSYH01008696.1:1652-28210 GCA_036426205.1 Ascaphus truei | reverse complement strand
ACCCCTGCTTTTTAACTTGTTTATTAATGACCTTGAGGTTGGGATCGAGAGCAAAGTCTCCATCTTTGCTGATGATACTAAATTGTGTAAGGTAATAGAATCAGAGCAGGATGTAATTTCTCTTCAGAAGGACTTGGAGAGACTGGAAACATGTGCAGGTAAATGACAGATGAGGTTTAATACAGATAAATGTAAGGTTATGCATTTGGGATGCAAGAATAAAAAGGCGAATTACAAATTAAATGGGGATAAATTGGGGGAATCCTTGATGGAGAAGGATTTAGGAGTGCTTGTAGACAGCAGGCTTAGCAATAGTGCCCAATGTCATGCAGTAGCTGCAAAGGCAAACAAGATCTTATCTTGCATTAAACGGGCAATGGATGGAAGGGAAGTAAACATAATTATGCCCCTTTACAAAGCATTAGTAAGACTTCCCCTTGAATATGGAGTACAATTTTGGGCACCAATCCTAAGAAAAGACATTATGGAACTAGAGAGAGTGCAGAGAAGAGCTACCAAATTAATAAAGGGGATGGACAATCTAACTTATGAGGAGAGGCTAGGTAAATTAGATTTATTTACATTAGAAAAGAAGCGTCTAAGAGGGGATATGATAACTATATACAAATATATTCAAGGACAGTACAAGGAGCTTTCAAAAGAACTATTCATCCCACGGGCAGTACAAAGGACTCGGGGCCATCCCTTGAGGCTGGAGGAAAGGAAATTTCACCAGCAACAAAGGAAAGGGTTCTTTACAGTAAGGGCAGTTAAAATGTGGAATTCATTACCCATGGAGACTGTGATGGCAGATACAATAGATTTGTTCAAAAAAATGTTGGACATCTTTTTAGATAGGAAAGGTATACAGGGATATACCAAATAAGTATACATGTGAAGGATGTTGATCCAGGGATTAATCCGATTGCCAATTCTTGGAGTCAGGAAGGAATGAATTTTTCCCCTTATGAGATATCATTGGATGATATGACTCTGGGGTTTTTTGTTTGCTTTCCTCTGGATCAATAAGTGCGGATACATTTAACATGCTAATGGAGGCCTGTAGAGTCTGAGATGTAACTCTTGGTTTTTTTTGCAATTTCTCTGAGCATTGCAAGATCTGACCTTAGGGTTAATTTGCTGGGAAGTCCACTCCTGGGAAGATTGGCAATTGTCTTGAATGTTTTCCACTTTTGAATAATCTTTCTCACTGTAGAATGATGGACTTTAAATTAATTGGAAATGGCCCTTCCCAGATTGATGGGCATCAACAATTATTTCTCTAAGATCATTGCTGATGTCTTTCCTCCTTGACATTGTGTTAACTCACACCTGAATACTCCAGACCAGCAAACTGCTAGAACTTTGGCTTTTATAGAGGTGGTCACACTTGCTGACGATCAATAAATCAAGGGCATTTGATTAGCAGCACCTGTCTGCTACTTAGCATCTTAATTCCTATGGAAGCAGTAAGGGTGAACTTAGTTTTTCACACATAGCTTCTCCATTTTGGCTTTATTTTTGATAAATAAATCATGACACGGTGTAATATGTCATGTGTTGTTGTTCATCTGAGGTTGTATTCACCTAATTGTAAGACCTGCTAAGGAATAGATGATTGTTATTATGTCCTGATATGTAAAACCATGGAATTCAAAGAGGGTGTACTTTCTTTTTCACACAACTGTACATACAATAACCCTCCCCTTCCAATACATATATGAATAATAACCCGCACCCCAATACACACAATGACCCCCTCCCCTAATACATATACATACAATGACCCTCCGCCTCCACAATACATACAATAACCCTCCTCTCCCCAATACATATAATGTCCCCTCCCCCAATACATATACATACCATGACCCCCACCCTTACCTTTCTTGTTGTGGAGACTGCTGGACGAGGAAGGCCTCTAAGGTGCTGTGCAACGTTGATCCCGCTGGCTGCAGGCAGATGCGACTCACTTCTAGATGGCTGGGTCCCAACTTCCGGTGCGCATTTATTTATTTATTTATAAAATATTTTACCAGGAAGTAATACATTGAGAGTTACCTCTCGTTTTCAAGTATGTCCTGGGCACAGAGTTAAGACAGATAATACATGGTTACAAATACAGTTACATAAATGAACAGGGTATACATTATATACAAGACATTGCATGCACAGTTAAAGATAATTTATATTATGGGCGTATGAAACAGTTACAGACCAGATTAAAATGTGTGACAGCCTTAGATTTGAAAAAACTTAAACTGGTGGTGGATGTGAGAGTCTCTGGTAGGTTGTTCCAGTTTTGGGGTGCACGGTAAGAGAAGGGGGAACGGCCGGATACTTTGTTGAGCCTTGGGACCATGAACAGTCTCTTGGAGTCTGATCTCAGGTGATAGATGCTGCATGTGGTAGGGGTGAGGAGCTTGTTCAGGTAGCTGGGTAGCTTGCCCATAAAGAATTTGAAGTGATGACCAATCTGTGGCATATAGGATTGTGTCATCTGCATACATGTGTATTGAGGCTTCCTGACAAGCTGTGGGAAGATCATTGATGAACACTGAGAAGAGTAGGGGCCCCAGAACAGAGCCTTGTGGGACGCCACAGGTGATATCCAGGGGGTTAGACTTAGAGCCAGAGATGGACACATGTTGGGATCTACCTGACAGGTAGGACTGAAACCAGTTTAAAGCATGCTTCCCTATTCCAGAACTCTGGAGTTTATTAAGCAGGATAGCATGATCAACAGTATCAAAAGCCTTTGCAAAATCTAGGAATACTGCACCAGTGAGTTGACCCCGTTCCATTCCACACTGGATTTCATTGCAAACTTTTAGCAGGGTAGTTACGGTAGAGTGTTTGGGGCGAAAGCCAGATTGGAATTGGCTAGGGAAATTTGTCTTGTTATAGTAATCGCTTAATTGGGAGTGGACACATTTTTCCATGACTTTGGATAGGATTTGGAAAACGGGAGATTGGCCTGTAGTTTGAGACAGTGTTTTTGTCCCCACTTTTGAAGATTGGGACAACTCTGGCAGCTTTCCAGGTCTTAGGGATATGGCCTGCAGACAGGATAGAGTTGACTATGGAAGCAATTGGTTTGGCAATTGCTGGGGCACCAAGTCTTAGAAACCTAGATTGTAGTAAGTCAGGTCCACATTGGCTGCTTAGTTTTAATTTGAGAAGCGCTTGTGTAATCTCCTCTTCGGATACTGGTCCAAATTGAAAATTGTGGGCAGTGTTGGGAGGGGGTGGGGCTATAGGGGTATTCCCAGGATGAGATTCAGGTTTGAGGTTTGGGCTGCGTTTCGCTAATAAGTTAGTAGCACACCCCACAAAGTAATCATTGAATGCATTTGCAATGTCGGTGTGGTTTGTCAGAGTAATATCGCCCTTAGTGATATTACTTGGCTGTTGATGGCTAGAAGGCTGGAATATGTTGTTGATAACCTTCCAGAAGTTAGCTGGGTTTGATGTGTTCTGGAGGAGATTGTCAGAGTAATATTGTGCTTTTGCATGCCTTGTTTGCCTTGTGCACATGTTCCGCAGGCATCTGTAGTGATTGAGATCTTTGGTAGTGCCAGTTACTTTGTGGCTTTTCCACAGGGCATCCCTGAACTGGTAGAGTGCTATAAGGTCAGGTGTAACCCATGGGAGGTGGGCACCCCGTACCCTTATTCTGCGTAGTGGAGCATGGGTATCGCAGAGTTTTAAGAACTCGGATTGGAAATAGTCGAGCGCAGAATCAGGGTTAGGAATTAAATCGATTCTGTGCCAAGGGCAGTTGGTAAGCTCAGCCAGAAACTGTTGTGGGTTAAAGTTTTAAAATGTTCTAGTGAGGAGAACTTTAGGGCTTGATTGGGGCGGTTTAATTTTCCTTACACAGTACACTATTGCATGGTCACTGAAAATGTCAGGAAGGATGCCAGAGGATTGGATTCTGCTGGGATTTGAGGAGAGAATCCAGTCAAGCAAGGAATGGTTATGCGATTTCAGGTTTGTCCGTGTGGGTTGGGAAATGAGTTGCGATAGGTTAAGCGATTTGATTTGTGTGTGGATTTTGTGGTTTTTAGGGTCAAGCCAATTGAAGTTGAAATCCCCAAGAACTAGCAACTCACTCTTCTCATTCAGAGAAGAAATGGAGCCAAGAAACTGGGTGATATCAGTCAGAGATTGTAGAGGGGCTTTAGGGGGGTGGTAGATGCCAGCTAGCAAGATGGGCTTAGAAAAGGGGAGGCAGATTCTGCCAACTAGGATTTCAAAAGAGGTTGGGCTTGGGGGGCAATTTAACAGTGTAAATTTTAAGGTGTCTGCAATATAAAATAATACCCCTCCTCCTCTCTTTGACCTATCTCTCCTAGAAATGGGGTATCCCTGAATGGCAATATGTGCATCAGGGGCTTTAGAGGTTAGCCATGTTTCTGTAAGAACGATGACTTTTGGTTTATGCATAAGGCACCATGCCCTTAGTTCATCCAGTTTGGCCAGTAGACTCCGGATATTTATATGGGCGACAGATAGCCCTTTTTGGAATTTAAAGGGGGTATTCTCAGGGGTATGGGACAGAGTTGAAGTGGGAGGGCCTGGGTTAAATTCAATATCACCTGCTAAGGAGAGTAACAGTACGAGTAGAAATTTGAGTAGTTGTTTGCAAGTTGTTACTTTATGATGTTTGCCATTTGAGTGAGCAGGGGTTGGTGTGCTGTTTTTCAGGGTTCTCCACCAACATTCAGTAGATAGTGCAAGGCTTTTGAGTAATCCATTGTGTATGGTGATGTTGGGCGTGGGCCAGGAGAGAGGCGTTTGTAGTGGATGGAGAGAATAACATTTCAATGAGGCCATGAGAAAGAACAAAGTGGAGGTAAAAAGCAGGTTCATTATGCCAGAGGTAGGTAATGCTGCATGGAGCTGTTTTGAGCCAAGTGTGTGCGCAGACTAAACAGCAGGGATCATAGTGTGGTCAGAATAGCTCACCGTTTGTTGCCATGTGTAGAAGAGTTTGCAGAAGGATGCAGTCCCCAGTCACCTCTAATCAAACTATAGTCTAACTATATCTTCTCACTTAAAAGCTCACTTTAAATACCTCACTATATCATGCCAATGCAGTCCCTGCTAATGCGGGGGGGGGGGGGTGGTATTGGTTTTATACAGCTAAAACAGTCACATGGGGGTGGCACTGATGCGCAGCACAGCTCAACTTCTCAACTATGCCGGGCTCGCCACAGCAGGGAAAGTTCAGGTCAGGAGAGGCCAGGCCCAGACGGAATAGCTGTCCCGGGCTCCCGGCTCTCCTCCCTGTTGTCAGCCCTACCAGGAAGCAGCAGTGCATCATGAAACGCATGCACGTTTCCATGCACAGCACTTCTATGGTACAGGAGGGATGGGCCATCTCATTTGGGGGTCCCTACTGTGCCTAATACAGTAGGTAATCCGTCCCTGAATTGGGCCCCGATCAGCACTGACACCGTTTAATGGATAACCCCCATAGAATCGCATTGCCTCTGCATTATTCTATTTGTGATGATAAAGAGGTTCCCATGACAACTTGGCATTCAAAGGTACAGACTGTATTGTTGCTTTGGCTTCCAGGACAACCTGCCCGGGGACAGGAGTCGCTCTTGTCCAGGACCCCAAAGCTCTAGTGTTTCAAAGTACGTAGGATTATTATTGTAGTACGGCAGTAAGTACAGTCTTGTTCTCAAGGACATTCTGCATAATATGGGGCTGCTCTGAAGCTAAACGTTCCCACACACTACCAGACTATACATTTGTGCTGTTATTAAGGCTTTCAAATAATGATACTTACTGTCATACATTAAGTCACTTGTACACATGAAAGAGACCTCTGAGGCTTCCCAATAACTATTTATTATTATTTAATCTAAGAAGAAATCTCACATTGGTCCCTTAAAAAGGTATCACAACGTACAACAAATAGACATTTCTCCAGGACCAATACAAGTACTAGAAATTAATACTACATTATGGGATCTATTTATCAAAGTCTGATGGTTGCCAAACTGGGTCAAAGTTAGAGCAAATAAAATGCCCCAATTATATTTTAGGACTTTTCTTTCTATAAATCTGGTATACATTTTTTTATTTCCTTTATATCCCCTAGTTTTGGTACATATTCCCAAGGAACTTTGCAACTGCTTTGCACTGATTGCACATGCAATCTATGTGGGAGATACAGTATATCTTCTGGCCATTTCTCTCTTCATTTCTTTCCTGTTTTGTACAATCAACCATCCAGCTAGGTCTAAGCTTGTGTTAACTGTGTGTGTTCCCCCCATAAGCAACATGCATCAACTTCAAAAAATAATGTTGTTGCATTGTACAAAGATGAGATAATAAGCAAGTGGCTATATTGTGTTACAGTAATACCGTTTGTTTGCTATTTAGCATTTTTCTCATCTGAGAAGAGCATCATTACCTAGGTCAGTAAACCTGATAACAAATAAATTACAACGGTAAATATATAAAGCAAAACATCATAACATCAGTCTCAAAATGATGAGGCACCTGAAAATAGTAACCCCTTCAGTGCCAGAACACGTCGCAAAGCTAAGGATTCCAGATCAGAATCCAGTTCTTTGTACAAAAGTGCCATTGGCCCTTCGTTCAGTAATGGCCTGAGATATCACAATGAACGCACTAAAAGTAACAGAAAAACACACAGAATGTTGCCTTACATTTTTACACTGCACTTTCATTTTCAGAAGCTACAGTAATGCTGAACTTCCTACAACAGCTGCTTAAAGCAACTCGTTACCTGCTAACCTTTGGCAACCAATGACCTCTCTATCAGCTGACTGTAACCTATAGACGTGCACAGCAGAATCAGACTGGTCAATTTGCAACAGTCCCCAAGCTGCAAAACCAGTGCAAAGTGATAATAAAACGGGCCCCACTATTGCAGCTGGAAAACTTTCATAAATCAACCCCCCTGATGTTGCTGCGCACTTCTATAGATTGCTGATAGCTGCCACAGGTTATACATATAGGTTCAGTTACTGCCACAGGTTATACATATAGGTTCCGTTACTGCCACAGGTTAAACATATAGGTTCCCGTTACTGCCACAGGTTATACATATAGGTTCCGTTACTGCCACAGGTTATACATATAGGTTCCCGTTACTGCCACAGGTTATACATATAGGTTCCGTTACTGCCACAGGTTATACATATAGGTTCAGTTACTGCCACAGGTTATACATATAGGTTCCGTTACTGCCACAGGTTATACATATTCTCCTCCGGCCAAATGCTTTTGACTGTACAATAAAATCTCATTTTCAGTATGGCTACTGAAAGGAAAACTCTACAGCACGTGTTAAACCAGTCTCCGAGCTCCGGTAATGATGAATTGGTAGGAAGTCTATTTTCTTCTCATTAAATGAGATTGTTTTCTTGATCACGCTCCCACTCTTGGCCATTATTGGTTACCTTGGAGACCCATAAATGGACCATAGATGTTGTTAGATAAATGTAATACGGAGGTCTTATTTAATGAAGAAGTATGATAATGAAATTCATTCAAATAAAAGGTAAAAAAAGAAAAGCCGTCCCTTGGAACTAGGGGAAATAGAACGGTAACAGTGGTCAACATTCTTCAATGTTATTGTTTTGGACAATTGCTTTATCCCACTGATGCTGCAACATGTCCCTGATGAAGTGCTGCAGAGAGACAAGGGTACATTCTTCTATATTCTCAACATGAATGTTACAGAAGGTTTTTGTCCCAACACTTTCCAATTCCCCCATGCTATCAGGTTACAGAAAAGATCAGTCACTGTCTAATCCAGTTCTGCATACCGGTATGCCATGGAGTTAGAATAGTTTAGTTCAATCATGTGCTAATTCTGCAGTATTCACAGCATGCGATGGAATAATAGTATGGTTTTGTCCCAGCATGCATCTGTTTTAAGATATTACCAGAATGCTTTGGTGTTATAGAATGATTTACTTCTTATGTGTATTCTGTATTCTAAGCTTGATATGGAGTTTTTGGTTGGTTTTGCGGCAACATGTTCTGATACTGCAGCTTTATTTGCCCATTGTATTCCACTGCAAAAATCTCAGTGTGCTATATTTGCTGTTATATTACGTATCCCAGCATGCAGTTTACCAAGCAAACTCTGATATTGCAGTGTAATATCACGCTGGAGTTCTGCTGTATATCTGTAGCCGTTGAAATCATCCTACAGTATATTTATAATGATGAAAGTGGTTTAGGAACGATTTGCAACCAAACTCAAGAAATGAAAAGGTAAAAATCAACTATTCACCATGTCTAAGACTGCGCTTATAGTGCCGGCGACGCGACGTCGCGGCAAAACAAATGTATTGCCGCCGTCGCGTGCGCTTGTAGTAAGCGCGATGGGATGGGAGTGACGCTGGCAGCGCGAATTCTTGAAGCCGGTCAAATTTGATTTTTCAGAGGCTGGCGCCACGTGTGGCAGCCTCTGAACCAATCAAAGACCTGGTCGCCCACGACGTCGCCGGAAAGCGAAATACAACTTTCGCTAGCAGCAACGGGTGACGTCATCCATCGCGTCGCCATCGCACGCACCAGAAGCGCGGCATAAGGCTGCGCTTATAGTGCCGGCGACAGCGACACATCGTTTTGGCAGAACAAATGCATTGCCGCCGTCGCGTGCGCTTATAGTAAGCGCGACCCGATGGCGCAACGGAGCGAGAGATTGGTCGCAATCGCTGGAAGTCATCTCTATTTGATTTTCCAGCGACCGTCGCGTCGCCGGCACTATAAGCGTAGCCTAAGAAGGGGAATACTGTTTTCCCAACTGACAGGAGCACCTGAAGGAACCGACTGTAGGGAAAGTAGATGCAGTCTTACATGCTAGTTGTGTTGCTAGATTACTGTGTTGTGATGAGACAGGGCCTCCCTTGAGGGGGCCCCCTGCAATGTACAGTACTTCTGTACTTCCTTCTCTTTTTTGGCCAGCAGAGATCTCAGGATAAAGACTACAGCACTGGCCAACTCTCACAAGTTAATTTGCTGACAAATGGACACATTTTTTACTTGTTTTTTCATATTCTCATCTGTATGCTCTGGAGTCTGTAACCAAACTGACAGCAAGTTATTTTTCTGATCATTATACACTAGTATGAGTACTTCAGTATTAAGTGATACCTTTTTTATTTTGACTAACAATAGATATTATAAGAAAAGCTTTCAAGAGTTCTCCTCTGACCTGAGGAAAGGAGGAGAACCTTCAAAAGCTGGTCTTATAATATCTATTGTTAGTCCAAATAAAAAAGGTAAGACCAGCTTTTGAGGGTTCTTCTCTTTTCCGCAGGTCAGAGGAGAACTCTTGAAAGCTTGTCTTATAATATCCATTGTTAGTCCAAATAAAAACCGTATCACCTAATACTCAAGTACTTATTTACTCTACCCTATCACAACTGGACAAACACAGGACCATTTCGCTTTACTTTGACTTATTAGGCATACTTGGGCTTACTGCCACATTTAGCTGGCTGACACCTAGGACTCTATAACGAGGACATTTGTAGTCATCATTTACCTGTTTAAACTTGGGTAGACTCCCCTATCTAGCTGGTTGAGTGTAGTGTTCCCTTGTTGTGCATTTTTTGGAGGTTAGGATCAAGGGAGTGGGAAGTACCTGAGGTCTTATAGATCGTAGGGAACGGGCTAGAAGAAGGGGTTTATCCCAGAAACGTTGCCCCCCTCTACTTGCCTATTATTTTCATCCACCGCATTTTTGTTTGTTTTCCCCTCCTCACTTCCCTCCCTGCTCCTGTTTCCCCTCCCCTCGTTTCCCCCATTCCTTAGCCTCCATTGCACATTTTCCCCTCGGGTTTCATTTGCACCTGGAGTAATATTTACACCCACATTGTCCATTCTGTATATCTCTTTGGGGATATAGCCTATACATGCATCTATTCTTGCTGATTATCAGTCTTCTCCATTATTGTGTGCTGGGAAACACCTTTTTTACTATGCTTTAGGACAGCGCTGCGCAATCTTTACTGCTCGCGCACCCCTCCTGCTTCCCTCCCTGCTTGCGACCCGCCTCCCTTACCTCCTCTCCAGCTCCCGGCGTTAAATGACGTCGCGGGGTAACATGATGTCAAGTTGCCATGTCAACGTGACATCACATGACCCTGCCGTGTTGCCATGGCGACGCGTCGCCGAAGAGAAAGTAAGTGAAGTTGCAGAGGCCTCACACGATCCCCCGGCATTAATTTAAATGCCTTGGGGGAAGAGTGTGGGGCCTCTGCAACCGCCATGTTCCCCTGAATAATCTTGGGGTGCGCGCCCCCCAGTTTGCGCACCGCTGCCTTAGTATGCCCATCTTTTGAATGTGAATATTCCCCTTGCCTTATGAAGACTGTAACGGTCCTGTAGTTTACTGCAAAAATTTTGGTTGTGTTAAAATTCAACCAGTAGGTGGTGATAGATGACCAGAAATAAAGTAAGAAGAAGTAGATGAAACAGACCAGAACAGAGAGCGGAATCAATCTAGATTTACAGACCCAACAGGTCTACTGAGTCTGACTTGGGTATTCATTAAACTTTGCTTAGAACAATGAGTGCTTTAGTGTCTTGCCAAGAAAAGGAATTCCAGCATATAGGAAGCCCATTATCTGATGCAGATTTTTTTATGGTTATGTCAGTTCAGTTTTGGAGCTTCTGGTAAAGTTCCCAAAAAGTGAATCTGGGCACACATCAGACTTCTTTTTCCTGCTTACTGTATGTCCATGTGAAACGTTGATCACGCTTCTTATATGGTATTTGACAGAAGCCTACTAAACACAGAGGTTACCATAACCACCACCTTCAACCACATTGATTTTTTGATGCCCAGAAGAAAACTGGTCAAATACAGAAGCAGAGTTTTCCCATTATTAAATGGGTTGCGTTTGCCCTATTCATACACCCTAAACATGCCAACAGGTCAAAAGGGGGGAAAAACCCTGAAACACTAGTGTTGGGAGACTTGTTAAAAAAAAACGTCAGCGAGCAACTTAATGAGCAAAAAATGCAGCTTGATACATAGGCCCAGAGCTACAAAAGAGTACTAAGGTTTAGCACACCTTTACACACATTCATATGAAGAGGAGTAAGCGCATGCTAAAGCTGAGCACACCTTTACACACATTCATATGGAGAGGAGTAAACGCATGCTAAAGCTGAGCACTCCTTTACACACATTCATATGGAGAGGAGTAAACGCATGCTAAAGCTGAGCACACCTTTACACACATTCATATGAAGAGGAGTAAACGCATGCTAAAGCTGAGCACTCCTTTACACACATTCATATGGAGAGGAGTAAACGCATGCTAAAGCTGAGCACACCTTTACACACATTCATATGGAGAGGAGTAAACGCATGCTAAAGCTGAGCACACCTTTACACACATTCATATGAAGAGGAGTAAACGCATGCTAAAGCTGAGCACTCCTTTACACACATTCATATGGAGAGGAGTAAACGCATGCTAAAGCTGAGCACACCTTTGTGGATCTGGACCTTAGTGATTTATTCACTAAAATTCAATACTCTTTATTTAAGTAATAATCCACGAAGAACAGGGCATTATTGGCCAGTAATGCCCTATTCTGAGAGGATTATTACTATTATAGGCTAAATGTAGACTTTTTTCATAAATAGTAGACACTTTTGTACAGTTATATAGATTTTTTTATTAAAATAAAATGGTAAATAAATGAATCCACCTCTATATACGCTTACACTGCAGATATCTATATCACACACTGCCGCCCCCTCTGTGTACACACACACACACACACACAGAGCAGCTCAACACACACAAACTGCTGCTGCCACACACACACACACACACACACACACACACACACACACACACACACACACACACACACACACACACACACACACACACACACACCCACACACAGACACACACACACACACACACACACACACACACACACACACACACACACACACACACACACACACACACACCCACCCCCACACACACACACACACACACACACACACACACACACCCCGTACTGTGCCCCTCCTCCCCCCGTACTGTGCCCCTTCTCTGCCTCCTTCCTCTGCCACCTTGAGCTCATCCAAACTCATTCATTAGGTCGGGCTAAAGCTAAGCACTCCTTAGTGAATACGGGCCGGGTTGGCTGCACGCCGGAGCTGGCTGCACATGGGGCTGAGAGAGCGCTGTGACTGTCACTCTGTCCTTACACACTAAAGGAACCTGTCTGACTGGATGCCGGGCCGTGCCCTCTGCCCTGGGCAGGCACGGAGGGGGGGAAATGGAATTCAAAGAGGGTTGTGTCACTTTCGTTTTCACATGACATGTATATGAATGTGTAATCTAATAATTCATATTCATATGTACGACAAACCACCACACACCCCAATATAGATGTTGTGCGGTGGGTGGGTCCTTAAGGATCTTGTCTGTGAGCGGGGGAGGGAGGGTGTCCCCCGCGCTGTGTGAGAGGGGGTTGTGGGTAAACACTGTGTGTGAGCCGGGGGCCGGGTGGCTCCATGTGAGCGGGCTAGGAGACGGGGGGGGGGGTGGGTGGACCCCTGTGCGAGCCCGCCGCCGGGGAGGGAGGGTGCACCGAGCCCCCTTGTGAGCGCCGGAGAAGTATGGGGAGGGGGTGGGGCCCCCTCTGTTATTGATTTCTAGTGCTCGCTCACCGTTCGGCAGCCAGAACAGAAGCCCCCGCGGGAGTAGAACACTTGAGCATCTTTCGCAGCAGGCAGAGCTTGCTTTGCACGGACTGAAATATCCCGGGCGTTAATAAATGAAATCATGGACGGTGTAGGGGGGCGATCTGAAGTGTGTGGTTATGGAAACACCGCGGCGCGGGAGGTAAACCTTAGCCTTTAATATTGATGGGATTGCACCTCTAAGATCCTGTCCTGGTGACTTCGGTAACGCAGTATAATTCCGCGGTGTTTCCCTCTCTCGCTATGAGGGCTAGTCCGTGAAGTGCATAACACCAAAGCAGAATACACACAATGTGCTGGGCAACACATCCTATTTAGTGTAGTGCTCAAAATGTTTGGTTCTTGAACAGACAATCGCACCTGCACACATGCACTCCGCCCGCCACCCACAACTCGAGCCAGCCACACACTATGCACTACCGCCACACCACTATCTTGCACACACTCCCACTGTGCTCATGTGGGAGAAACCGAAGGAGAATCTTTGTGTCATTATCTTAATAATAACTGGATAGTCCCTTTTACCTCATATGAAGTGCTTGCAAATGGAGAATCAGGACAGCCCCCCGATTACATCCTTCCTCTTTTTCATTCTTCTTTTTTTTCCTCTACCCCCGCCGCCCCCTTCCCTTCACCCTTCTTTCCTCTCCTTTTTCTCCCCTTTCCTTTCCTCGTTCTCCCGCCTTCCCTCCCCCTGCTCTTTACTTCCTTTTTCTCTCCCCCCCCCCCCCATCTTTTTTTTTTCCTCCCCCCCCCCCCCCCCCCCCCTTCTTTCCACCCCCCTTCTTCTTTTTTTTTTTCCTCCTCTTCCTTCTCCCTCCCCCCCCCACCCTTTTCCCCCCCCCCCCCCCCCCTTTTTTGTTTCGCTCTCCCTCCCCTTTTCCCCCTCCTTTTTTTTCCCCCTCACCCCTTCCCTCCCCGTCCCCTTTCCTCCTTTTTTTTTCCTTTTCCCCCCCCCCTTTTCCCCCCCCCCCTTCCCTCCCTTCTTATTTCCCCCTTCCTCCCCCTCTTTTTTTCCCCCCGTTCCTCCCTCTCCTTTCCTTTTTCTCCACCCTCTTTTTTTCCTCCCTTTCCCTCCTCCTCCTTATCCCCCCCTTCTTTTTCTTTTTCCCCCCTGTTGCCCCCCCCCCCCCTTGCCCCTCACCCCTCGTTCTTCTCCCCCCTTCCCCCCCCCCCCCCCCCCCCATCCCCCCCCCCCCTACCCCCTTTGTCGCTCCCCTCCCTTTTCCCTCCCCCCCCCCCCGCCCCCCCCCTCCCCCCTCCCCCCCCCCGTTTTCCTTCCCCTTATTCCTCTCCCCCCCTTTCTGCAGCTAAAGCTAATAAAGGGTTTCAAAATCTGTTTCAACATGGGGCAAGAATCCCCCATTGCAGGAGCTAGTGCGCTATATTACACCGTAGCACCTGTTAGTAATCAGGCCAACTTATACGCGATTATAGCCACTAGTAGGAGTTGGTGCAAGTCTTCTTCTCATGTCACCAAGATCAAACCTGGCCGTCCTGTAGCCCCCAGGGCCAAACATCCTATCATTCCAGACAGAGTCGGTCGATTTAACCGGCCCCTCCACAAGGGCGTGCAATGGGAAAGAGCCGGCAGCCAGAGGGGCGCGGATCCCCGGGAGGAGCGTCTTCCATGATTACATATAATAGATCTCTTATATATGCAAACAGATTCATGTATTCAACAACACTTGGTAGATACATCACATAGAAGTACAGGGAAAATCCCGTAACATGCGGAGCGTTATCCAATCGTGATCACACCTTCAACCGCCTTGAAGCACGTGAGTTCCCAAACAATAGACAGGCAGGGGCGGGCAACCTTGCTTCACACATGGGCACACAAGGTATAAATAGGTACACCCCTGGTTGATTGGTACAGACACAAGGTATAAAGGTACACCCTGGTTGGAGTTAGTAGTGTACAGGACCACGAAGGTACTAATCAGGTACCCTGGTTGGCGTAGGTGCGGACAACGAAGGTATAATAGACACATGGGGAGTAGGTACAGGACACCCCATGTACTAATAGGTTCACCTGGTTGGAGTAGGTGCAGGACACATGTATAATAGGTACACCTGGTTGGAGTAGGTGCAGGACACACAGGTATAATAGGTACACCTGGTTGGAGTAGGTACAGAACACACAGGTTATATAGGTACCACCGGTTGGAATGGAGTCATTCAGGTACAGGACACACAGGTATAATAGGTACACCTGGTTGGAGTAGGTACAGGACACACAGGTATAATAGGTACACCTGGTTGGAGTAGGTACAGGACACGCAGGTATAATAGGTACACCTGGTTGGAGTAGGTACAGGGATATATAGAGGTAGGCGACGGCTGAAGTGTGTCACAGTTAGAGATGTCATGTGCGTGCTGCAGATGGAAAAGGAGATAGCTGCCTTACCTTGCTCTGAGACGTTGTGTTTCCAATCCCGCGTCCCTCTACACAATACTAACGCACTGCCGGCAATAGCCTCCAACATCGCCCAGTGGGACGCTGGTTCCTCCGGGAGTCTCACGTCCCAGCTGTGCATTTTGCTGTTCCTCTCACCTTACTATACGTGCCAAATCACGTAAGCTATAGCACGCCTTCAACGTTCGGTCACTAAGACGGCCGGACCATTGTCAGGGGCCTACAGAACCTTTGACGTTACTAGGGATGGCGCCGCCTTGGACACTTCCTCATCTCTTCTGCTACTTATCACCTTCCGCCTATACTCTTGCCGAGTTTCCTGATAACATGCACTATCGTCTCTGCCCTACCATTTATATCCTCCCCCTTCTCTCATCTCTCTGTCCTCTCACCTGCCTCATCTTCGAAATTTATGGTAATCTGTCTATCTCTGCCTTTAATTTCATTCTTTCTCCTTTCCTTTTGATCGCCTCTTTTCCTTCTGTCTTTCTAATTTTTCTATTGTATTTTCCACCTGTCTTTATTCCCAAATGTGGGTTTCTTTCACTAGCACAGCCTTTCTTTCTGCAGAAGGGATCTGTGTGCTGCAGTGTGCTGTGTTTTTGTGTGTGTGTCGTGTGTGTAGTGTGTGTGTGTGTGCTTGGTGTCACAGAAGGGAGTGCTTTCTAAGTGTGGCCAAATGTATACAACCAATTCAAACTCCCCTCCCTTCCCCTTGCCCACATTTTTCTTCCCCCCCTCCCACACTACCTCAATCAACTCAACGCTACATCCAAAAGCAACTGGAGGCTATAGAAGCACATTAACTACAACATAATACAGAGTGCAGTGGTGAAAAGAAAAAGTACACCTCTTTGAATTTCCATGGGTTTACAATATCAGGACATAAACAATCTCCTCGTCCTTGCCGCAGGCTATAAATTAGGTAAACTCGACCTTCAGATGTGAAACCAAACACACATGACATATTACACCGTGTCATGATTATTAAAAAAAAATAAAGCAAAAATGGAGAAGAACAGATGGAGAAACGACATTTTTTGTGTGAAAAAAAACTCAAGCTAACACCTTTGATTCAATCGATGTAAACCACCTTTAGAAGCCAAACTGAAGACGTAATCCGTTTTCTGTTATGACTCTTGATCAGTCTCTCAACATCGTTGAGATGTTTAATAATAAATAGTTCTATAGATGGTACCGCCATGGGGATTGTCGCATCGTTTTATAGGTGGTACACCATTGGGCAGGTGGCCATCATTCTTAGATGGTAATAATGGGAGTTGTGCAAATTCTATAGCCGGGGTACACAGGGAGTTGGGCACCGTTCTATATATGGTACACATGGCGGGAGTGGGCATATTCATATAGAGGGACAAATCTGGGAGTGGGCATCATTCTCTAGGTGGTACACTTGGGAGTTCGGGGCATCAGTTCTATAATGGTACACATTGGGAGTTGATGCATTCTTTCTCCTATACGGTTGGTACACATGGGGAGTTGGGCACCGTTTTCTATAGATGGTCACACATTGGGACAGTTGGGCATACATTAGTTCTATAGGTGCCGTAAACAGTCGGAGTTGCCCGGCATCGTTATATAGAGGGTACACATTGGGAGTTGAGCATCTTTTTTTAGATGGTAACACATTGGGAGTTGGCACATCGTTCTAAGGTGGTGACACATTGGGAGTGGCGGTATTGTTCTATAGATGTGACACATTGGTACGTTGGGGCCATAGTTATATACGGTGGACACATTGGGAGTTGGGCATCATCATAGGTGGTTACACATGGGATGCGGCACCGTTCTATAGGTGGTACAATTGGGAGTTGAGCTCTTTCGTAGATGGTCTACACCTTGGGAGTTGGGACATAGTCTATAGTATGGTACACAATTGGGAGTTGGACACTCCTATACGGAGCAGTTAAACATGTGCGTGGGCATAGTTCTTTTCATTTTTTTTTTTGTTTTTTTTTTGATGGTGGTGCACATCGGGGGTGGGCATATTTCTCATAGGGGGTTAAAATTGGGAGTTGGGAATCGGTTTTCTAATAGGGTGGTACACATGGGAAGTTGGAATCCATAGTTTAAGGATGTGCCATGGGAGTTGTGCCTATTTCTCTAGGTGGGACACATTGCGGAGTCGGCGCCTTAGTTCTATAGGGTGGTACACAATTGGGAGTTGGCATAGTTCTATAGTGTGGTTTATACATTGGGAGTTGGCACGTGTCATGATGGTACACATTGGGAGTTGGGCATCTTTCTATAGGTGGTACAAATTGGGACGGTGGGCATAGTCTATAGATGGGACACATGGGAGTTGGCATAGTCTCGAGAGCGTGCGTACACATTGGAGTTGGGAATCTTTCTATAGGTGGGTACACTTGGGAGTTGTGGGCAATGTTCTATAGATGGGATCACAACTTGGGAGGTGGGCATATGTCTAGAGGTGGTAAAATAGTGAGCCTTGGGCATAGTCTATAGGTGGTGCACTTGGGAGTGGCTTAGTTCTATAGATGGGACACATTGGGAGTGGGCATATTCTATAGGTGGTTCACACACTGGGACGTTGGCACCTAGGTAATAGGTGGTACACATTGTGAGCCTTGGGCATTCGTTTATAGGTCGGTGCCACATTGGGAGTTGGGCATCGTTCTCTATAGTGCTGGGGACATCAATCGGAGTTGGCATTGTTCTGTAGGTGGTACACAATGGGAGTTGGGACAGCGGTCTATGGTGGTACACAGAGGGGGGGGGAGTTGGGCATGTTTATAGGTGGTAAACATCGCGGAGTCTGGCATTGTTCTATAGGTTGGTACATCCGGGCAGTGGGATAAGTTCTCATACGGTGGTACACATTGGGAGTTGGGCATAGTTCTATAGACTTGGTACACATGGGAGGTGGGCATTGTAGTTCTATGGTGGTACACATTGGGTTCGGGCCATTAGTTCTATAGGGGTACACATTGGGAGTTGGGCATAGTTCTATAGGTGGGTACACATTGGAGTTGGGCATCGTTTCTGATAGGTCGGTCACACATTGGCGAGTTGGGATTGTTCTATAGGTGCAACATCGGGGCCTCTGAGTTGGGCCATTACTTTCTATAGATGGTACACATTGGGAGTTCGGGCACTAGTTCTATAGATGGTAACACATTGGGAGTTGGATAGTTATATAGGGGTACCATTCGGGTAGTGGGACATTGTTTATATAGGCTGGTACACATGGGAGTGGGCATAGTTCTCTAGGTGCGAACACATCAGGGCGGCTGGGCATCGCTTCTATAGGTGGTACAATCGCGGACAGTTGCGAATCTCATGACAGCGCTAGCACCAAGAACTTTATCCCAACTCTAGGATATACCCATTGATTATTTTCCTGTATTCCCATTGCACTACTCACAGCTTTATGAGGCTGTGGGGGAGGGAGGGGGGGGTAGGTTTCAAATCTCTGCAGATTAACCCTTAACCCCCCTCTAGTTCCCCGTTTGGAGGAAGGGGCGTCTCTCCCCCAAGATTAATGGTCAGGCAGATATTATGGAATCATTCAGGCACAATTTAGTTGCTTAGTTGACGGTGGGAACTAGAACCGTCATGCTCCAAGGTCAAGAATGAGTTAGGCACACATCCCCCCCCAGTCAGATTTAATATACACATCTATTGTTTGCTGTAACCTTTTAACACCATATGCTTTTGACACAAAAGACGAGTAATCCATCCTTGCTATATACACGGAGCACCACCGTCATGTTTTACTAGAGGTTTTTAGGCGTGGGGATGATTAAGCATTAAAGATGGCGCCCCATCTTCATGTCTGTACTCGTTAAATGAATGCATGTGATTCCAATAGAAAATCAATAGGATTGAACAAAGAGCCATAGTGCTGAAAATCGGTCCGGGTTCCTTCTGTCTGGTCACTGTGTTGTCTCTTTCGGGGTCATCCTCTTGAGTGGTAGGAAAACGTCATTATGGGTCAAATGATCGGTGAGATACGCTCTGCCGACGTCACCGCTCGGTGAGAACTCTGCCCGCGTCACCGCTCGGTGAGACTACTCTGCCTGTGTCGTCCTCATGGAAGTGTAGGTGTTACCTAATTAGCACAATTCCGATCAGCGTTTTAAATTGCAGCATGACATCTTTTGGGCTTGACACACAGTAATATATGTCACCAATATTTAATTGTAGGTTGCGGCGCATGAAAATGCAATAAATGTCGTCAATTTCATCCGACAGTATGAAAAGTATGTGTGTAAATAGCAAACAATAGTAAAAAGCTCCCGCACAAGGACCCATGCTGTATATTAAACCCGGAAACTCATTCATATGTATATATGGATAACCTTTTTCACTTTGTTTCTGCTAGCCCTATATAGCAAGTAAACCTGTATATTCATTATTAAACGTATATATGTAAGGATTGGGGATTGTAATCGAATTCTGTTTGGGTAGGTGGGTGTGGTGGGTCGGTTGGGTGGGTGGTGTGTGGCGTGGGGTGGGTGGGGGGTGTGTTCGGGTGGGTGGGTTGGTGGGTGGTGGGTGGCCCTTCCCTGTGGGGTTGGTGTGTTTGTTATGTACGACGTGAATGTGTCACAAGTGATCTTTTTATTTGCTTACTTGCTACACGGTCCGGAGGTTTTTTCACCCACCATAACTTATATAAAGTATGTAACAAACTGAATTTGAGGCAACAAAAGGTGGACACGACCTTTGTGCTCTCCTTCATGTCAGTTCCAGAATCCTGCCGCTTCCGCCCATGTATGGAAGCACTGTATGCTACGTCAGGGGTGAGCAATTACCAAAATGCGCCCTCGGCGCGCGGAACCCCCTCCCCTGCAGCACTCACGGCGTCAAAATGCGCAGCACAGGGTGGGTAATGGGACGTTTGCCCATGGCAACGTTGAGCGTTAACCATGGCCATGGAGCGCATCACTGGAACTCCAGTAAGTGAAAACTTACACGAACCTTGCTTGCCGATACCACTAGAATTTATCTTTTAATGCTTTCGGGGGGGAAACGCGGGGACCTCTTTGTAACAGAGTTGGGCCCCCCAGAAAATCTCACGCCCCCCACTTTGTGCACCGTGGCTCGGCTGATAATGGTGAAAGGCAGGGTTGCAGACAGTTCTCACGACATGTGAATGTGCTACAAGTTGATCTTATCCTCATTCAAGGGTACATGTTTAAAGTCTGGATGAGAAAACAACAAAGTTGGCACGGAGTGCTCATTTTTGCCCATTGTCATTACCCAGAATTACTGGATTGCATGGATAACCTTGTAATGCTACACGCAGGGACTGCGCAAAAACTTTTTCCCCTGCCGCAACACGTACACTCCCCCTACTCTAAAATGCTCTGGCGTTCCCGATGTCAAAACCGTATGTAAATCCACGGTGCCTGGCAACGCCAATTGTCAGAAGAAACCGACAGGGACAGGTAAGGACACTTCCCTACAGCTTCTCTTTTCCTCCCCTTTTCCCGTGTTCCCTTCAACCCTCCCCCTTCCCACTCGCACCCGCCGTCCACCAAAACGTGGGATTGGGTGAGGTTCCTACATCTATCTCTATATTTGATCGTTTCATGATACGGGCGCACTGCTATAGTTACCAGTTTGTTTTGGGAGCTGCGTTTTGTGTGGGTGCGGTGGGTGTGTTTGTTTGTGCGTGTGTGTTGTGTGTGTGTTAAAGATAATACATGCTGTTATATTTTCATGTTCTTGTTTTTATTTGTATTTCACAAACTACACAGTGTTTTATATATATCATTCTATATAATATATATACTATATATCTAACACTTTGCGTCAACGATGTATTAAAAACGCTGCGAGCGCAGTGCCGCACCAGCCCAGAGAGGTTTTATTCGAGGATTGGAATTGGTAACTAAGGCCGTGCCCCATTTATACACCCCCATTTACTGAGGGCAATATTAAAGTTAGTCCTCTGGGAATTATAATGCTGTTGTTGCTCAATAAACACCTATCTCATTCAGCGGTGACCAAACCATCGCCGCAAACAAACTACGGCGGTTGAGCCGGGAGCAGCCCGTATCTAGAATGCTTGCAGGACGTCCCATTTAAAATTCTCGGGGAAAAAGGTCAACCACAATGGATTGTACAGCCACTGGGATCGGCCAGTCCAGTAATAATTACATTGCACTTAGACGGGGGAAGTAATCATTAGCGGCGGTCCTGGCTGGGGGATCTGGCTTTGGGAGTGACATTATTTATTTTATTTATTCATTATTAGAAAATAGGTTTAAAGGAACCCCATTGTAAACGTTGAGACGTTACCTCTCGTTTGCAAGTATGTCTCTCCTGGCATAGAGTCAAGACAAATAATACTATGGGTACCAAATACAGTACTAAATGAAAGGGTATTACATTATATACACAGACATTGTAGAGTGATCGTCATATAGAGAGTTCCCTCTGGCGTCAGTACTGCTCGGAGACCACTCGGTCACTGGCTTGTTACATCCATCAGCTGTGACTTCAGTGAGACGTGGGCGCTTGTTTGCATACAGATAGGAAATCTCTGGTAGCTGGAGGACAAGAGACCTATCGCACTGGGGCCAAGTATTTGTGTAATGTGCGCCGTCTGTACAAAAACCCCACACAAACACACACACACCCACACAAACACACACACACACACACACAACAAACCATAACAACAACACTTAATGAAGCTAATCTGTGGGACTCTACTTAGCATCGAGGCCGACCATGGCGCAGCATTTGCGTACATGAGCTGTGATAAAGGAGACCTCCTCTCCCAAAATAACATTTTATTGCGTGATGATGAAATCACGAAAAACATATAAACTAAGGCGGCAGGGCGGACTGTGAGGACTGGCTGCGGAACGCGCGGGCTTTTATCATACGCCTCCTGCGCATTAAAGGTGGCCACAAACATCGATGGCGACCACCTGTTTGTTTGTTCTGTCTAACAAATCCTGGTCATTGATATATTTGAGGACAAAGTAAGAAGATTAGAGGCCTACAGGATTCTGCCCCAAAGTGAAAACTGTATCGCAATCAGATTGTCACCAAACGCCCACCCCCCCCCTTGCTCGGCCCCCTCCGACCGGGCAGACTCTTTATCTTCAGCAGTTAAATCAAATCAGATAGGCCAACTGCAATATAGCACTTGTTCTGGGTGTGGATTTGCAGCAGGATTTAAGAAATTTGCCCAATACATGCCTCAGGGGGGTCCCAAACCCGAAACCCCCATTATTTGGGTCTCTTATGGCAGTCGTATGATGCCACGTTTTATTCGGGTTTCTGGCTTAATTAGTACAGGAATTGGATCCATTATTGGGACTTTATTAAGAGTTCTTTTCTTTTTATACATGTTTTGTATATTCCGGTTCTTTGCTACTTCAAGGACTTGGTACCAACTCCCTCAATTCAGTCACTCGCGCTCCGGAGTGTCCCCCCTGTACTTCTATTTGGAACACTTGCATCCTTTTTACACCCCCCAGCATGTTGAATTCCCATAACTGTATTCGGCCGCTACCCCATCACGGCTGGGCGGCAGGTTCCACGGATCATTTACACTAAAATGTCACTTTTAGTCTGAAGGGCTTCTTCACATTGTGTTATTGTAGTATTTGGTATTTATACGATTGTCGCGTCGTATTAACTGTGCAACGGCTACATGTACATAGTGACGCTATATAAATAAACGATATAATACACTACATGTCATAGCGGGGGGGGGGGGAGCAGCGGTTAAGATATGTTTAACAGGTTAAAGGAATGAATAAAGGTGTCCTTCCTAAAATCAGGAAAGATAGCGGCTTGATTCTCGACAGGGGTTGTGTATGGGGACGACGGCGGCCATGTACGCTCAACGCCAGGCACAACAAAGCCAGGCACACACCGCCAGCACACACTGCCCAGGAACACAAAGACTGCACACCACAGCATTTCGACACCACCGCCAGGCAAACCGCTTGCACACACCGCTTGCACACACCGCCGGCACCACAACGCCTGCAAAACTGACAGGCACCACCGTCCACTCTGCACTACACCGCAAGGGCAACACCGCAAGGCACACACAGCCAGCACACCAAAAGCCTTGCCACCTCCAGCCTTGCACACCACTCCAGCCTGAACACACCCAGCAGCGCACACACAGAATGGCACACACGCCAGGCACACCACAGATATATCTATGGCTGTGTAGCGATGTTCATGGAATATAACTGCAGGAATCCTTTGGCCACAGCTGTGGGTACTATTTCCATGGGGGGGTACAGGAATAGCCCACCATCGGTAGCAGAAGCCTGTAAGGGTTGACTGAGGGAACTAGCCACAGCCTGTCCGCACACTGCCTGTAGGGGACCGGGGAAGGTGACACCTGAGCGTGGGATCCAGCCTCAGGGCGAATCATATCTGCGTACCTTGCGTTGTCATCATACAGGTGCAGGGGAGAAAATCTGTGTCGCCTTCAGCATAGCAGCGAAGGGGACTACGTTACATCGTGGGGCTCAAGACACCCGCTTCAACAATAAGGTACGGATATCTAACAGTTCAGACAGGTGGCTCAATAGTGGCCTGAGCCACTGATCGGAGCAAATGTTGTGTGCAGTGGAGTATTCCTTAAAACTTGGGGCGGGGGGGGCTGACACGTTGAGCCCCCGGTTTTACAAGTGAGAGATCCACTTACAAATAGATCAATGGTCTGCAGGCCACCCCCCCCAACACGAGATGGTCCCAGAACCCCGGATTATCCCACCCGTTCACAGGACTATGGCCTAAAGACAACTTTATATCGGGGGTATGATCACATTAGGAGGACGCGGAGAGGCAAGTCCGCTCCTCTTCTCCCCCCCCCCCCCCCATCTGGGATAAGCAGACGTCAGCCCTTAGCAATGCAAGAAGTTCATCAAGCCCATGAAACTGCACTCACACAAACAATGGAGGTGATAGCAGATTAAGAACCACCCGTGCCCCCCCCCGGGGACCCTTGCCCCCCGTGGCTGCCCCTTTCCTTTCTTCTGGAGACTCAGACATCTTTGACAAGTTGGCCCGCTTCATCCTCCACGACACTGGCCACGATCCACCTCCCTTCCCCCAAGTAAAACAGGCAGATTTAAAGTTAAAATTAAATCAGAACAAGGGTCAACCAGCATACCTGACCCCTTTTGTAAAAACTTTATCCAGCCCCTATCCCCGGCCTTCATCGGTGTCACTACGATGGTGAGGGGGAGAGAGCTAGAAAGGGCTCATGTGGCCCGGCCCGTACAGGGATCCCTTTGGTGGGGGGTTATCGGGAGTGAGGCATGCGCCTGTCGCCCCTTTCAGCGACTTCTCTGGTCTCCGATGACGCGTCGGGCGGGGGGGACGGGGGGGTTGTTGGCTTGATTCACCTAATGGATTCAAACGCTCAACGGGACGGGCCGTCAGCAACATAACACAAACGAATCTGTTCTACTCCTCAAACTGCGCCTCGAAGAGCAAAGCATTGAAACTTGCGAGCGTGAAGTTGTGTCGGACCCCCCAGAACATAGGCTTGTTTTAAGGCGATTAATGGTTTGCGCTTGAAGCACTGACGTCGCGAGCCTTTGGCTGCTGAGATTGGACGGTTTTCCATGGTGGCCTGGGGTTTTGTGATTGTGCCAGCTAGAACTTGCATGCAAAATGTTAACCCCCCCCCCCCCACCCCCCCCCCCTCGTGCATGCCAAGGGCAGCGGGCAAACCGGCCAGGCTAAATCAAGTAGACAGGTTTTTAGTGTGTCAAGGACAGAGTTGCCACACGGTCACAGCGCTCTCTAAGCCCCCATGTGAAGCCAGCTCAGGCGTTGTGCAGCCACCCGGCCAGTATTCATAAGGACGTGATTAGATTTTAGCAAGACATAATGAATGAGTTTGGATGAGCTAACGGTGGTAAGAGGAAGGAAAGGAGGACCAGCAGAGCGGGACAGTACGGGCGGTCCCCCGGGAGGGGAGGTGGCAAAGTACGGGGGAGGAGGGGCACAGTACGGGGGGAGGAGGGGCACAGTACGGGGGGAGGAGGGGCACAGTACGGGGGAGGAGGGGCACAGTACGGGGGGAGGAGGGGCACAGTACGGGGGAGGAGGGGCACAGTTAACGCGGGCGGGAGGAGGGGGACAGTCCGGCGGGGAGGACGGGGGACAGTACGGGGGGGGAGGAGGTGGCAAGTACGGGGGAGGCGGAGGGGCACAGTACGGGCGGAGGAGGGCACCGTACGGTGGGGGGAGGAGTGCGGGCACAGTACGGGGGAGGAGGGGCAACAGTACGGTGGGACGGAGGGCACAGTTACGGGGGAGGAGGACAATAGTACGAGGGGGGCGAGGAGGGGCAACAGTTACGGGGACCGGCTAGGGGCGAATTGAGCGTACAGGGAGTTGTGGGAGGTGCACGGTACCGGTGTAACATGATCACGGAAGGGTGAGGGGGCACCAGTCAGAACCCCGTCCCAGCGGCTGGGAAGCGT
The DNA here is from genome assembly GCA_036426205.1 of Ascaphus truei. Classification (NCBI taxonomy): domain Eukaryota; kingdom Metazoa; phylum Chordata; class Amphibia; order Anura; family Ascaphidae; genus Ascaphus; species Ascaphus truei. The sequence continues at coordinate 2,580 of WSYH01008696.1, read as the reverse complement.
AGTGCGGTGCAGCACAGTTTATTCGTTGTGGGGTGTGAGGAGGGGCCTTGACACTAGATACGGGGGGTGAGGTAGGGTCCCCACGGGGTCACACAAAATACCGGTGGTCCGACTGGTGAGGGGCAAAGTCTACGGGTTCCATGGTTTTACATATCAGGACATAATAACAATCATCTGTTCCTTAGCAGGTCTAAAAATTAGGTAAATACAACCTCAGATGAACAACAACACATGACATATTACACCGTGTCATGATTTATTTAACAAAAATAAAGCCAAAATGGTCCCATTTTGAGGACCGAAACATTGGTTGGTTGCGGTGCCTATGTTTAAATACATATTACTTCTATAACATTCAGTGTGCTGTCTCTTTTTGCCAGTTAGATTCTGGTGAACATGGAATATTGATATTATATGGGACAAGCATCTGCCTTTTGGATACTGATGGTGTTGTGAATTGCTTGACATATATATATCTATATATATACATATATTATATATATATACACACAAAAATATTATATATATATACATATGATACATCATATATATACACACACATCCATACACTGTGCATCATGCATACATATATGCAGTGTATTGGATATATATCAGCCCGTGTCTCCCCACTGCTGGATGAAGCCCCCCGATGGTCCCCCAGCTCCTGCGGTTACAGCCTCTCTTCTCCACGTCGCTCCCACATATTCCCTCATCCCATCCTCCACAGCCCGTGTCTCCCCACTGCTGGATGAAGCCTCCCCAGTGATCTCCCAGGTCCTGCGGTTACAGCCTCTCTTCTCCACGTCGCTCCCACACATTCCCTCATCCTATCCTCTCCAGCCCGTGTCTCCCCACTGCTGGATGAAGCCTCCCCAGTGATCTCCCAGGTCCTGCGGTTACAGCCTCTCTTCTCCACATCTCTCCCACA
>WSYH01008695.1:0-28212 GCA_036426205.1 Ascaphus truei | reverse complement strand
TGTGGGGAGGAGAGTGAGGGCTGTGTGTGTGGAGGAGAGTGTGAGGGCTGTGTGTGTGGGGAGGAGAGTGTGAGGGCTGTGTGTGTGGGGAGGAGAGTGAGGGCTGTGTGTGTGGGGAGGAGAGTGTGAGAGCTGAGTGTGTGGGGAGGAGAGTGTGAGGGCTGTGTGTGTGTGTGGGGAGGAGAGTGTGAGGGCTGTGTGTGTGTGTGTGGGGAGGAGAGTGCTTTTTTGTGGGAAAGCTATGTATTTGGTTTGAATATGGTGTTTAGGGCTCAAAAAGAGGGTGATCTGCCATGTGGGAAGGGGGAATAACTGCGGAGTGTGTGATGAGTAAAAGGGTGACTATGATCTGTGAGGGTGACTGTGGAGAGTGTGTTTGTGTAAGAAGAGGGTGGGCAAGTATACGTGTGAGAAGGCGGGTGAGCGTGGTGCATATCAGTGAGCTCTGAAGAGCAGGCTACCCTGTTTTTTTTTTTTTTTTTTATCCTTCAGGGATTTCTCGGCTCAAAAAAAAGGTTGAGACCCGCTGTTTTACCAGTGCGCTGAAACCTGGCTGATACATTTTATGTACAGATGCAGCGGCCATTATTCCAACCAATCACAGAGCCGTTTTCGTCTACATGTAAACTGTACAGTGTACATGTTCTTCCCCATAGACCTGTGCAGACGGGTGCTGTTATATACAGTACAATTGTTCTTCTGGTTACTTTCCCCATAACCTGTGCAGACGGTGCTGTTAAATACTGTACATGTTCTTTCCCCATAGACCTGTGCACGGGTGCTGTTCATACAGTACATGTTCTTCCTCATAGACCTGTGCAGACGGGTGCTGTTATATACTGTACATGTTCTTCCCCATAGACCTCTGCAGACGGGTGCTGTTATATACAGTACATGTTCTTCCTCATAGACCTGTGCAGACGGGTGCTGTTATATACAGTACATGTTCTTCCCCATAGACCTGTGCAGACGGGTGCTGTTATGTACATGTTCTTCCCCATAGACCTGCGCAGACGGGTGCTGTTATATACAGTACATGTTCTTCCCCATAGACCTGTGCAGACTGGTGCTGTTATATACAGTACATGTTCTTCTCCATAGACCTGTGCAGACTGGGGTTGTCCCGGGTAAAGCAGGAAGCTGGGGAGGTTTTACCGACAGTAACAAACTCCTTCTCCCCCTGTCTCTCCTCGCAGTCTCTTCTCCTGCAGTTCTGTGCTGGACTCTTTGCTCTTCAAGCCGTCTGCTCTTCCCGAAGGAAATACCCAGAGGATCCTGCGGGAGGAGATTGTTAACCCTTTGCGCAGGTAAGGACGGGCTTAGCCAATGCTGGGGGAGGTACAGGCTGTAGGACAATACAACATAGCAGTCTGTCACCTGCCAATTCCCGGCCAAGTATGGTGACTTACCACCTCAGTGATGCTCGTGCCAGGATGCCTCCAAATGCAAGTCCCCCAATGTTGCCAGCATTGACAGGCATGCATTTAACCCTGTGTGCTCCATGTCCTGGTCCTCTAATGGACCCGGTCTGCCGCCTGTACATCGGGAACGGAAGGGTTAGCCCTTTTCTGTTTGCGATCTTTGCCCGCTGAGCGCACAGGGGCCGAAATCTCCCCAGGAAAGGAGCAGAACGACAGAAGGCCTCCTCTTCCATCCTCTTCCACCAGCGTCTTCCGTTTGTGTTAAAAATCGTGATTTTCTTCACCTCTGGCTTTTGGCGTTACCGGTGTAAACGTTAGCCTGTTCTGGGCAGTGGGGAGAGCTCCGTTTGAAGAGAGACGATCTTAAAACAAGGGTGATCTGGAGCGGGGAGGTGGGTATGCTTTTTTTAAAGCCGGAAACGGGCGAAGATGCCTGGTGTGACCTTGTTCCCTTTTACCGGCAGGAAGGGTTTTGTCTCGGCGAGCAGTGTGATGACGCTCAGACATCAGCTGATGCAGGAGAGCCGGTGTCCCAGCTTTACCACCTCTGAGAAAGGTAAATGTAATGTACATCTACATGTTGCTGGAGAGCGGTGAAACGGTCGCAGGAGGACGCAAAAGTCCGCGGCCGAGTCAGAGTTTGCAAACGATGCGCCGGGCATTAAATTAATATGCGTCGCCGTTTCCTTTAATCTATTTGTAACCCCCCCTGCCCGGCTTATAGGGAGAGTACATCGGTGTACAATATCTGGCTACTCGGCATAGATTACCTTGATTCTGGGTGCCGGGTGCTGGATTTTCTTAGGCATTTATAAAGGGGGCTTCATCCTTATCTGCCGGCGCTCGCTCTGCCTTTTACTTAGAAATAAACCATATGAAAACACCAGCATGAATGTTGCCTTGTTTGCCACTGGGGACCTCTGCAGGGGGTTATGGGAAGGAGGTGTCACAGTACTGAGTGCTTTCTTCCTGCTCTTTCCCTTTCAGACCCAGAAGAGTTCCTCAATCTCATCATGCATCATATCCTGGGAATGGAGCCTCTCCTTAAGCTGAAGTGAGTATTGACGTTTATCCTTGAATAGAACATGTGATAAGGGGGCTCCTCACCTCTCCCCCCCCCCCCTTACTCCCATTGATCCCCGGACTTGGATACTCGGCCGTTCCCCGCTGCCCATTTGCCGCTCACACCTCTGGGCATCCTCTGACTGCTTTGAACTCTGATGTCCAGCAGACTTACTGGCACCAATGGGTACCCCTGGCAGTCTGTCTGAACATTGGCTCTGAAAGTCCCAGCTCATTACAGTATACACCAGTACATTACAATGTATTAATAACATATACTTGAATACATCCCTAAGGGAATAGAATAGAAATATGTACTTTTATTTCTATCAGCCTTTATTCCCCACACACTCTCTTTTGGACTTAGCTTGGACTCTGAAAGTCCCCTCACAACCTTATCTACGCTTGGGGATACCCACAAACCCAATCCTGGTTCTGGGCTACCTGGCACTAACTGGGGTACCCTTATGTTACCTAGGGATTCCCTCAGCTACAGGGACACTTTTCATCCCTGTACTGAAGCAGGGAACCCTAGCGATGAGTCACGCAAGCGTTTTCAAGGGGAGATATTGCCGGGACAATGTGCCTACATGTACCCGAGAATCAGGCATTCCCGGTACATTTACAGGGGAACCGACAACTCCGGACCCCAACTACGTTGCCACATTCTGACAACAATTCCTCCGCAAAACCCCCCTTGAAACTCATGCCCTAGCAATCCCTGCTCGCTGACATGCCCGGAAAGGTAAAAACACACAAAATATCTTTTATTACAGGTGATGCATTGAAAGATACAATGTTACTGGGTCCAAGAGCTAACTTTCTTGAACCCTTATATATGAATCAGGGGTAACCAAACAGGCTCAAACCTTTATTTGAGAGCCTGTTACCCCCTATCTTCACAGTCATAAAAAAGTAAAACATCTAAAAACTCTATTTGTTTAAAAATCCCATTTGGATATGAAAGGAAGACCAAAATTGCTCATATTTAAAAATGCTAAAAGGAGCATTAAGGTGGTACATCCCGTTTCCATCTAAAAATAATATCATCAATGTACCTTTTCCAACATAGAATCTGTGTTAAAAAGGGGTTATTATTCCAGATCTTCGGTATACACACAGTGACTCAAAAAAAGATTTGCGTATATTGGGGAAAATTATAGTGCCGCAAGTTTGTATCTAAAAATCTTCCTCAAATCTAAAAACAAATTTTGGGTTAAAGCCCCCCAACAGGTCAGGCTTTCAGGATATCCTTGCTTCAGCACAGGTGGCTCAATCGGGCTGAGACTTTGACCGAGCCTCTGATTGAGCCACCTGTACTGAAGCTGGGATATCCTGAAAACCTGACCTGTTGGGAAGGGGGGGGTGGTGGAGAAATGAAGTTGAGCCCCCCTGGACTACATCATTATTTTGTTTCTCTATGCAGTGGAGGCAATACAGAGGATACAGTATATAATTGGGGTCCTGCTGAAAGGGCTAACCTGACGTGTTTGCAGGATTAAGAAGTTTTGACCACATGATTGAACTAGAAGAAAAAACCTATAGAAATGAATGAAATGATGTGTCACATTGGACGGGCATTGGGGCTTCTCTATGTACTGTTGTATATTTAAGGTCACTATCCCAGAAGCGCTGCTGTTGGCACAATGAAATATATAACTATACTAGCTGAGAGACCCGGCGTTGCCTGTGAGTTAAATTTCCCGCTAGGAAAAGGTGGGGGGAGGGACAGTGTCAGGAGATGGGGAGGGGGGAGGGACAGTGGACAGGAGGAGGGGAGGGACGGGGACAGTGGACAGGAGGGGACGGGGACAGTGGACAGGAGGGGACGGGGACAGTGGACAGGAGGGGACGGGGACAGTGGACAGGAGGGGACGGGGACAGTGGACAGGAGGGGACGGGGACAGTGGACAGTGGGGTCAGAAGGCTTTAAAGTCCGGGAGTCCCGGTGCACACTGAGTTCAGGGTTAGACTATCCCCTCCCCAATCCATGCCATGAACTGAGAACGCTCACGGCCCATAATCCCTTTGTGGGGCTGTTCAATTTGTCTCCATCCTTTTGGGGCCCGATGTCGATCGTTTTCTGGGGTAGTGGAAAGGGTTGGAGAAACGGAAACTAATGGGCCCAGTGGCCACTGGATCCACTTACCGTTTTGTGTGACCAAGCCATTGCTGTATACGCTGGGGTTTACTGAACTGCCCCTGTCATCCCTCCCTTCAGGATTGGAGCTAAACCACCGGTATAAAGCAGCTTTGTCCCACCGGTATGAGAATTATAACTCCATGACAGATAGGCTGATCTTGAGGCTCATCCTTTAAAATCGCTCAACTGGCGATTTCCTTTTCAAATGCCGGCTGGGACCATCAGCCATGGTGCCCCTGGCTTATTGGAAGGGGCATTTGGTCGCTCTTTGATGAAACATAAAGACTAATTAAGGGTAAATAACTGCTTCCGTTTCTCTCTCGCCGGCAGGTCCCCTCCTGTTTCACTATACATAACGGCCCCCGCGCTTCTGGAATGAGTATAAAATGTTCGGTAAAAATCGTTCTCCTTCCCGGGAACTGGACATCACAGAACCTTATTCCGATAGTGAGTGTCTACACATACTCAACACACCTGATGCACGATAGTGGAGTGTATTACACCATACTCCACCTGATGCACATAGTGAGTGTTATTACACATCTCACACCTGATGCAACGATATGGGTGTCCTACACGTACTCACACCTGATGCACGATAGTGAGTGGCTACACTACTCACAACCTGATCAAAACGATAATGAATGTCCTACACATACGCACACATCCTTGGGATGCACGACATTAAGTGTCCTACCGTACCACGCTTGATGCACAATAGTGAGTGTCCTAACACTACTCTACACACCCTGAATGCACGACAGTTAAGTGTCCCTCACTACTCACACCTGATGCACGATAGTGAGTGTCCTACACTACTCACACCTGATGCACGATATTGATTGTCCTACACGTAATTCACACCTGTGATGCCGATAGTTGAGTGTCCTAAAATTTACTCACCAACCTGATGCACGATAGTGAGTGTCCTACACGTACTCACAGCCTATGCATCATAGTGACTGCATACACGTACTCACTCCTGATGCATATAGTGAGTGTCCTACACGTTACTCACACCTGATGCCATTAATGTGAGTTTGCTACACATACTCCCCAATCGACCAACCTGATGCACGATAGTGAGTGTCCTACACGTACTCACACCTGAATGCAACGCTAGTGATTGTCCCTTACACAGTCCTCAGCACCTTATGCACGATGATGTCCTACAACGTACCACGAACACTACACCTGATCACAATATGATTGTCCTACAGTATCCACCTGATGCAATGATATGAGTCGTGCCTACATTGTTCACACCTTATGCACGATAGTGATTTCCTACACGTACTCGCACCTGATGCACGATAGGGAGTGTCCTACAACTACTCACACAACCACCTGATGCACAATAGTTGAGTGTACTAATGTGCTCACACATATGCACAATGTGGAGTGTCCCTACACTACTCACACCCTATGGACTATAGTGATGTCCTCACTACTCACAGCCACAATGATCCACGATGTCCTATGAGGGACGGTGACAGTGGAACAGAGGGGGGTGAGAGTGACATGAGGGGGGGGGAGTGCCGGATGGGGGGGTGTGTCCTACACGTACTCACACCTGATGCACGATAGTGAGTGTCCTACATGTACTCACACCTGATGCACAATAGTGAGTGTCCTACATGTGCTCACACCTGATGCACGATAGTGAGTGTCCTACACGTACTCACACTTGATGCACAATAGTGAGTGTCCTACATGGGTTCACACCTGTCACTTAACTCCAGGTGTTCGGGTCTGTATATGAAGACAAAAGTGGTGCAATTCTTGGGCAATACAGATTGATCTTAAGAGGATTTATGTAAGTGCGTTTTATTGGGTACCAGAATTTGCATCACTTGTGGCTTTTTACAGATGGCCGCTCCCTCTCCATCCATCCCTCCTCCACACTCCTCCCCCCTCCTCTCCTCCCCCTCCTCTCCTCCTCCCCCCTCCCCCTGCACTCCCCCAATATTTTAGAATGCCGTAATCCATTCACTACGAGTTGGTATTGAGCAACAGACACCTGAGGCACCTTGGGGGTTATACAGTTGCACCAGAGCCTGCTCCCTGGGGTTATACGCCGTATGAGTGAGCGTCTCCTTTTCTCCTCACAGGCCCCAGAGAGTGCGTGATGTGTGCGAATGTTGCCACCCAGGAGTGCGCTGACTGCTTCAAAGACCAGCTTCTCTCCGACTCCCCGCTCAAGCAGTACTGTGACGTGTGCACTAAACAGGTACCATGTGCCAGGGGCAGAACAGCGCAGGCAGCGTATAGCGCAGGCAGCGTATAGCGCAGGCAGGTGTATAGCGCAGGCAGCGTATAGCGCAGTATGTCAGGACATCGGTATGTGCATATTTGTCAGTGTAAATGTGTAAATCTGTGTATATCATTGCGGATGTGTTGGTGTTTACCCCTTACACACAGTGCGTGGCAAGTCTCTCCCGCACTGAGAGAGAGTGTGTGTGTGTCAGGTGTGAGTGTGAAGCATGCAGGGACGCTGGAACTAGGGGTGCTGCAGGGACGCTGGAACTAGGGGTGCTGCAAGGACGCTGGAACTAGGGGTGCTGCAGGGACGCTGGAACTAGGGGTGCTGCAGGGACGCTGGAACTAGGGGTGCTGCAGGGACGCTGCAAGGACGCTGGAACTAGGGATGTGGGGTCCCGCAGGAGACTGGAGATAGGGGGTGTTGGTGTGCTGCAGGGGGTTGGAGTAATGGGTGCACAGGGGGATGGAAGTAGGGGTGCAGGGGTGCTGCAGGGAAGCTGGAACTAGGGGTGTGGGGGTGCTGCCGGGAACCTGGAATTAGGGGTCTGATGGTGCTGCAGGGGGGGTGGAACTAGGGGCGCGGAGGTGCGGCAGGGGGGCTGGAACCAGGGGTGCTGGGGTGCTGCAGGCCTCCCCTTCGGCAGGGTTTATATATTTTTACCTGATGTATGTTACTGATTGTGTATGTACAGCACCCCCACTCACAGCATAGTCACTGCGCTCCCGACGGCATGTTATTACACTGCTGGGCAGTGCGTAGCTGGCGTTACATGCTGTGCTGGTGGTGCGCTCCGCCTGCAGTTTGCGCGCGTTCTACCACAGACAGAGGCATTCTGGGAAGCCACGCTTCTCCTTACGCTCTGGTTTCTGTAGCTGCAGTCTGATGCCACGCAGCGGTACTGAGGGTTAATGCTAGCTTAATGACAGACATATGCATGATACCTTCTCCGGGAGAGCAGGGGTCCCTGGAGCTGGAATGAACGCGGTTCAGCTCCGGGTATACCCCCTGCTTCGTATACCTGGGTGAGGCATAGGGAAGTATCCTAGTCATAGAGGAAGGAACAGAGGGCACAGCGGATTTTGCAAATTCAAACTCATTTATTGAGCCAACACAACGTTTCGACCGTGGAGGTCTTTTTCAAGTGACAATGGCATATACAAATCTGGTCTAACAACATATAAATAGTGCCCCAAATCCCCACAATGCAACCTGTTCAATCGTGATCAGGAAGATACCGAATGGATACCGAATAACCATGGGAGGACATGAACATCACGATATCTAAAGGAGGATTTACAGCTGCTGGGGATCACCTATTCAAGCTTGCACACTGGACATTGGTTCAAGGAACAGATTAAGCACATGGACTTCATCAACACTGATTGAACAGGTTGCATTGTGGGGATTTGGGGCACTATTTATATGTTGTTAGACCAGATTTGTATATGCCATTGTCAGTTGAAAAAGACCTCCACGGTCGAAACGTTGTGTTGGCTCAATAAATGAGTTTGAATTTGCAGAATCCGCTGTGCCCTCTGTTCCTTCCTCTATGTACTCAGGACTGACTGCAGGCTTTCGTTCTAACATTGGAGCACCGGTAATTGTATCATTTTTCTCTTTTTAGGTGTGCAGCACTCCTCTCTATTATCTAAGTATCCTAGTCAGCCACGCGAGAACCCGAATCCCACGCGTGACCTGCTCTCCTCGCGCTCGCTCTCACTGTATCTCGCTCTCTCCCCCCCCAGGTGCACGCGCACTACAAGCGCAGGGGCCACAAGCTGACGTCCCTGCACCTCCCCGAGGGATTCCAGCGAGCGGGAGGCCGGGGCCCCTCGCGGATTCCCCGGGAAACCCTGGAGCTGTTTGCCGTGCTGTGCATAGAGACCAGTCACTACGTGTCCTTCGTGAAGTACGGCCCGGAGAAGGGCAGCTGGATGTTTTTTGACAGCATGGCTGACCGACACGGTGAGGAGCGTGAGGGCGGGTGTGGGGGCGATCTGCAGGGAATCTCTGTGTGCGCATTCTCCCCGTTTTTAACCCTTCATTGATAGAAGGGCTTGCAATGCATTTCAGGGGAGTTCAATGTGTAGAACCAGGGTAGGACTGAGCCACTTATTAACAGTGGGAATACTCAGTGGACGTTGGCATCAGAGGGGCTCCCATAGTCCAGACTGGCTGAGTGACCCGGACTGACCGGGGGACCCGGAATGCTGAATGTGTGTGTGTGTGTATGTGCGCACACGGCCACAGTGAGTGTCAGGCTGCTCTGTGTCTAGCACTGTGCAGTGTGTGAGTATGTATGCAAAAAAACACTATATTTATATATATATATAGCACAAAAAACAGCAGGCACTCCACTGGCAAGTCCATAAAGGTAGGTGCTTTTCCCATAAAGTAATTATAAGACATACGATACCGTTGTTGAGACGAAATCAGAGGCAGCACTCAGGTAAGTAGGCAAAAAAGTTAATTGTATTTGAAAAAGACACAAAAAGAAAACCGACGTTTCGGTCCCCCAAAGGGACCTTTCTTAAGAGAAATTAATTAATATATATATATATACACACACACACGATATAAAAATACACATGCATGAGTTAATAAGCTCACTTTACTTTATTGTCCAATGGGACCCTACAATCTCGTGCCCCCTGTTGGCTCCTGTTTCACATTTCTATATTACTGTTTTCAGCAACAATTCCCTCAAGCAATCCAATACCTTAGGGAAAAAATAAATAAATATATATATATATACACCCACTGTAGGTGAGAAGGGAAACGGGTTTTCTCTTTATTAATTCTAATGATCCAGTACAGTATATACTTATCCCATACGCTCGAGAAGAGTTCAGCTCCAGTCAAGAGATTGAGACTGGAATCTTCTCCAGCACCAGGGCGCAGCTTCACAGCACACTGAGTGATGCCCCAAAAGGTGTCTTAAGGGATACTGGGAACTCGGGAAGGCTCGGCTTTGATTCGCCGAACTCGTGTGAGACGAGGGGTAGATAGATTGTACATCCCTGCCGGCCCGGACAACTCCTTGAAGACTGGTCCTTCTCCTGCAGTGTCGTGGCGTCATGGCAATTTGTCCCCGTGTGACGTCTGGTCGCCATGACTACACGGCCCTGCAGGGGGAGGGGGGGCCGCTCCAGAGAAGGTAAGACACCCCCTCTCACACACACACACACACACACACCCACTTACCTTGAGGTGAGGAGCAGTCCTGTGCCAGTCTGGGGACTCTGCTGCTCAGGCGGAAGTTAGATCCCGGTGGAGGAGGGAGAGTATTGCAGGCAGTCAGGGAGCTTGGGGGTCCGCCGCTTCTAGAGCCACAGCTCCGGCCCACCGGGGCAACCCTGATTGCCTGAGATCAGCCCATGTGTGAAACCCCATCTTCTTACATAAGAGGTTGTTCTACTACAACTCTATCAAACAGCCTGGTTTACGTGGCACAGTCCCAGTTTGCAAAAGTGACACGCCCACCAAGTACTCATTTACATGTAGCTACCCAGAATCCTCTTCTGCAGCCTTAACCACTGTATGACTTTTGACATTGCAGTAAATGAAGCAGGTTTGGGAAAGCATAAAAAGATCAGGAATAATTGTAGGTTTTATTTTTTTTTAAATCCCAAAGATGATGTTTTTATCTTTAAAATTACCTTATTTTTGTTAGAGCCATATACTCAATCTCCAAAATATTGCTGGCTCGGTTGAGCCTTCCAGAAATGTGCTTTGCCGTATTGCCCCTCTGATAGTGTAGGTGTAACCTCATGCCACCAGCTTGAAGTGTTCCTCTCTCTCCGTGTGTTCCATCTCCACCCTCTTGTGCTTACAATCAGGTGATGAAGACGGATATAATATACCAACGGTCAACCTGTGCCCTGAGGTAGCCACATACCTGGCGTCTCCGGTGAAGGACTTGGCCGAACAGAACCCCCGGGAGATGAAAGGAGTGGCCAAGCGTCTCTTCTGCGATGCCTACATGTATATGTACCAGAACAAGAGGATGGGGCTGTACAAATGAGCTAACCAGTGGGCAACCACCCAACCGTGGTCATGTGGACCATTTGTATTGCCCTGTATTTCATGTTGGGGAGAGTCAGGTGTGGGGTGAGAGATGGAGGATGTGTCGGAGAAGATAACTGTTTGTTACTCCATGTGCACATCAATCTAATTAAATGGAGGTTGCACCGATTTTAAAAAATGTGACCTTCTTGGGTTTAACAAAATGCACTTGTGCCCGATAGGAGCAATGCAGAATTAAATCTAAAAATAAATATTATGGCAATATCATTATTTTCATCTCGGGACTCACGGCTTCTCTTGGAACGTCACAACCCAACTGCCCCTTCCTTCCGCTCTTCAACATCTGGTGTTTTAGACAGTGGGTGTGACAGTGGGCGTGAGGGGGTGGTCAGTTGCAGAATTAGCAGAAGCCAGAGTGGTTATTGATGAATCTCAGTAGTATGAGGGCCTCCGGACCCCTGACTCTTGAAGAAAAGACATGTTCCTATTCCCTTAACAAGGGATATTTTGTAAGCACGGTGGTTTTGGGGTGTGCTGAGTACCACTGCTTTTTTACATACAGTTCCTGATCTGTAGAAATGCTCTCTCCATTTCTGTTTATATATCATAAATAAGAGACGACTCTTCCTAAAATAAAGTGTATTGCGCATGTGCTTAAAGTGCTAGCAATCCATGACGCTCGCTTTTTTATTAATTTAGATTTATAGATTATTTAGTGGTCCCCCAGAGTTGAGCCGTGGCCGTCTCAGCCCAGGGGGCTCCCCGGTCCCTGACTATTTAATTCTGAAATGTATTCGCCATCATTTTTGTTCGTCTGAGGAACAAAAAATGGCTGCTGGGGTTAGCGTCATACTGGCGGCCAATAGAAAGCTGTGAACAGTAGAAAGAGGAGGGGCCCGCGTCTCAGAACATTTAAGCAACTGAGAGACATACCTCCCTCTTGAGTGTTGAGTGGGCATACATGGAAGCGCAGAAAGCATTGATAACCATAAAGACGTAAATTAATATATTAAGGGACTTCTGGATACATAACACACAGAACCCCAGCAAGCTCTTTTTGGGAACCACTGAGCCCCCACAAAAAATATATATATATAAGTGTCAAAAAGTCAGCCTTGTCATGGCTCACAGGCTTACAAAGCTTTGGTCAAAGGGTTAAACTAAATGTCCCTTTTTCAAGAGAATATATAAGTATTTTTGTCATATTGGATGTAGCATTGGGCTTCTCTGTCGCTTGTTGTATACTTACTGGATACATAACTGGGGAAACCAGTTAAAAAGCTTTCTATTTTGTTTACTATCTTTATATCTATATTATATATTTTATGTGAAGCAGGGATCCCCCTTCTTACCTCATGGGGAGAGAGCAGCTCCGTAGTGCAGGAGAGACAGCAGCATTGCATCGGCCATGTTATGGTTGGCGTGGCCCTCCAGACACTGTAATATGTAATGCGGTGGCCATCTTGGGGTTGGCGCGACCGGAAGGAAGGGGCTGAGACGGGATTTCCTCCGCGGGACAGGGGTGACCTTCCCAGAGTATCCGGAGCCAGGGAAGAGGAAGGTAGTGTCCGGGGAGCCTGCCAAGCTCCCGGACTAGGCCCAAGCTTTCCCCCAGATAGTTTCCCCTCCACAGCGAAGTGTGCAGGGCTGGCCCTATGAATCGGGAGCTCTTGTTAGTGAGGGAGCAGATCGGGGTGCAGAGGGAGGCTTCCCCCAGCGGCCTGAGTATCAGCCATCACCTGGACATAAGGTGTGAGGGGCTTTTTGTTGGAGACCCCGCAGTGTTGGACCTTGCTGCTGTTCTTGCCTTGCTAGGAAGTGTGGCCTGGCTGGACCTTAAGCCAAGATGGTATTGTGTACCAACGCAAGGGAGAGGTAGCGCTGCCCTCACACACACACTGGGAGGGGTCGCTTGCTGGACACTTTGTTACAGGTGCCCGAGCACCCTAGGTACTATTTGGGCTAGCTACCCCGGGACTATATTACTACAAATACTGTTATCCTTGTTGTATTTATGTATTGTGTTGTGTTATTGGAGGCCTTCTGTGGGACCACAGTAAAGGAGTTATATTATACCGGATTGCGTGTGTGTTATTGGGATATACAGTACCCTAAGGTATACGAGTTCCTATGAGGAGTCATCCTATTACCCAGGATCCTCATAGGTGAAGGCGCTGCACCATTTAGAGATATACATAACACACAGTAACCCCAGGCTCCCTATGAACAGAGGCCTTCTGTATAACAGGTAGCACCAGTACTGTAATTACCGTTGTTTCCCATAGGGATAGGTGAAAGGGTGATATATATATATATATATATATATATATATTGTACTTTATGCATCCTAATTATGGTGACTATAGTGTCAGTACTGTTACTCTATGATTCAGGATGTGATGCAGAATGAATGTAACCAAGGGTTTATTCATGGACTAATTAACAGCAACTGGATTTCACATGAGCAGTGTGACGGTGAAGGGGTTAACCAGGCTTATAATAAAGGTCAAGCACACTTGGTTAACCCTGACCCGTGTGTTAGGGTCTTAGATTGTCAGTTTTGGGACCAAGATGTGCAAAAATGCATTACTGCAACTGTATACAGGCAGTCCTCGGTTATCCAACGGAATCCGTTCTGGGAGTAGCGTTGGATAGTGAAACCGTTGTAAAGTGTGTCCCGTGTTAGTCAGCGGCGGTGAGTGTCGGATAACGCATTCTGCCGTCAAAAAACGGCCCATAGGGTTGCATTGTAAAGCATTGGATATGCCATCTGTGGTAAAGTGAAACGTTGGATAGCGAGGACTACCTGTACTGATTTTAAGACATTAAAGAATTATGTGATTTTTGCCTTTCCGGAGATGCTGGGATCGGGAGATTTCTAGGCTATAAGTTTCAGGGTGAGTTTGGCGGAGAAAGTCTTTGCAGAATGTGTCTATGTAGCGGGGTTCCGGAGTTATGGGATACCCCAAAAGATGTATCCGGAGATTGAGTGATATCTTTGGATGCAGCTAAATGCATTAATCCGCCAACCGCAGACCCTGGAAACGTTCTTACGACTCACCGCCAGGATCCCTGCTGCAGGATCTTCCAGACAAGGTAAACGGGTATGAAGGGGTTAAAAGATATCTGCAGGTATAGATGGAGCCCTTAATATAGCAGGGGTTCCCCAGTATAGCAGAGGTACCCACATACATGCCCAGGTATCCTGAGCCTAGAGTAGGGGTTCAGGAAGGTGCTCGAGCTAAGGTTAGAAAGCTGAGCATTTTTTTCAGTGCTTTAAAAGTTAAAAGTATTTTTCTCGTGTGCCAGGAATATGGTTAGTGATTGTAGGGAATATACACTCACTCCATTCCTGACACCAGAATAAGAACTCCTAACTTTTAGCACACAGAAGACAGGGCACCTTATCTTTTATTAGACGGGTATAGTTTAATGTGTATAGATATTGATAACCTGTATATGAACTGAGGGCTTTCTAAATCATGGATTCCGGGTGACCCTGATGGCTACTAGTTGGTGCCTCTGTGTCTGTCCGGAGGCCGTACTTGAAAGGCTCAGAGATGCCTAGGTGCTAGGGCAGGAGGGGCACTGCCGTTATTCTGGAGTACCCATATCCTGGCCTGACACAAGGCAAGCTACCACCATTTGCCAAAATCCAGACTGTGGAGCCTGAGGAGAGGGTGGGCTCAGTATGAAAAGAGGCAGAGGGGGCAAGTTAACCATGCCCCATTCCTACCTGAGAAAAGGTGCCCGCCCTGCTTTACAATACTGGCAAATCGGTTATTGACTGGCAGGAGAATTCCCACGCTCTGATAGGCTGTCCGGGTTAGTGTATGAGATCCTGAAAGACAGATGTCCGGGACTTTTTGTGAGGAACTACCGGTCATTGGAAAGTGCTCTAAAAAGGTGATCTGAAGGAATTTCTTTCCGGACACGGATTTATTCGTTAGCCCCATCCGCAGTAAGTGTGTTAATCTTGAATTGTGTAACTTTGTGTGTCTGTCTTTTATAAGAAATAAATTACAATTTATTTTACCATCTTGTTTTGCTCAATCAACTGATCCCGGTTATAAAAAGGATTTATAGAACCTGGTCTCCCGTGACAAGCAGTTCTACCCGGGGCATGGTCCTTGGCATGTTAAGGATGGCTTTCTAGGTTATCAGTGGTCTACCTAAGCCCTTGAGTCCGGGGGGCTCAAGTGCTGGTGGTCCCAGGTAGTGATGGGTGAACCTGTCAAAATCCAAACCGTAGATTTTCCACATTGGAATTGCCAATGGACAGGTGACTCTTCCCCTCTACCCCTTGTTAATGCGGGGGGATACGGGGGCTTATACACCATACTATCACTGATAATGTATATGTCCCAAACGGGTGTGATGCCCAGTCTTATGCCCTGGAGTGGGGGACCCTTGACCGCTCTGCCAGCAGCCTGCTTTCTTCAATCCCATGGTTCTCCCCACGTGCAGCCTGCCCCTAGCTCACACCGGTCCCCATTTTTTTGTGCCTGAAAACAACTGCTATGGTGGACATAGGATTACCCCCTAAGACTTGGTACCAAAAGGCACCAAAAACATAGATTGTAAGCCCCACAGTGCAGGGACCTGTGCCTGCAAAATGTCTCTGTAAAGCGCTACATAAAACTAGCAGCGCTATACAAGAACATGCTATTATTATTATTATACAGATGTAGCAGACTTCATTGCTCCCGCTGATACATACGCTGTATTTATTTTTCCATAGAATTAAATGTCATTGATTACACAGAATATTACAGAATATCCCACCACAACACGCAGAGAAAGTAATAACCTTTGCTATATCTGTACCCTTTATATATTCTGTATTATACACTTTCACGTGCACCTAAATTATGTTGATTATTTTGGATGATAAAATATCTATATTTATAAATAGCATACGGCTATTTTTTACGTTTAGTAACATGCGTTTCTTGAAAGAGAGCCCAGTCTGCCCAAAATGTTTTAACAGGTGCATTGTATGCTGTCCCGGATTTCCACCCACCCGGTCGGCGGCAAATTGTGCCATAGTGTGTGTTAGTGTATATGTCAGTGCACACACACCTCCCTCCCACCTGCCACAGGCCAGCTCTCACTGGTAGGAAGGACACAGCAGGGGGGGCAGAGTCTAGACTCCTCCCACTCGCTTCTCCTGCTCCTCGCTCGTCCCGTTGTCGAAGTAATCAGAGCAGTGCCGACTGTCCTGTCAGTCACCGCCACTGCCAGTAACCACTCCCAATAGCAAGGCATGACGGGTGCAATGTTTCCGTCACAGTGGTGACCGACAGGACAGTCGGCAATGCACCCCAGCATTGGCGCCACAAGTTACATTTTAGTTATCCCGTATCACACACTCAATTCTTCTCCTCACTTTTAAAGCTTTACATTCTTCTGCTCCTCCTTACATCTCAGCCCTAATTTCTCGTTATGCACCATCCCGACTCTTGCGTTCCACTCAAAGAAGTCTTCTCTCTACCCCCTTTGTATCTAAAGCACTCTCCCGCCTTAAACCTTTCTCACTGACTGCCCCGCACCTCTGGAATGCCCTTCCCCTCAATTTCCGACTAACACCCTCTCTACCCACATTTAAGACCCACCTTAAAACACACATGCTTAAGGAAGCATGAGTAGCTCCATGGCTGATAATTAACCCCTCATACATTAACCTTGGCCCCTGCAGACGCACTTACCATTACACCCTCCTACTGTCTCTGTACGTTCTTCCTACTTACAAATTAGATTGTAAGCTCTTCGGGGCAGGGACTCCTTTTCCTAAATGTTAGTTTTATGTCTGAGGCACTTCTTCCCATTGTGTTATTTATATGATTGTCACGTGCATTACTGCTGTGAAGCGCTATGTACATTAATGGCGCTATATAAAGACAATGTTGTATCCAGGGTAGGAAGGGAGCGATGGTTTCAGGAACACCCCAGAAGAAAAGATAAAAAATTATGGTGCAGCAAGTTTACACAGTGTTGGTGCATGTGAGTCTTGGCTCTATTAGATTGCCTACTTACAGCAGGTAAGTATTAAACCAGCAGTAACAAGGACCAGGATAGGTGATGGTACAGGAGAGCTCCCACCGAGTCATTTGCCAGATGCATTATATGTTGTTTATAAGCTATTGAGCTTAGTTACCTTTTATTATATGTGTATTGTTTTAACTATTCTCCTTTGTAATCAGTGCGCCGTTTATTTGACCACAGTGTTATGTACCTCTAATGAGGAGAACCTGTGTGAAAATTGGCTATTTAATTGATTAAACAAATGAATTACACACACTATTTATGGTGTGTACCCACTAGGGGTATCATCTTCTCCTGAGGAAGCTGTCGTTAGCACAGCGAAACGCGTAGAGCCTTCCGACGCCTGTACAGCTGTTCCAGAACTGAAGGCGCCGAGTTTGCCGTGCTGTCTTGCCGCCCGCTTCCTTGTTTACCCTACCGGAAATCGTCAGTCCCTCACCGGACGTGACGTCAGACGCCATCCACCGCGATCCGACGGGAGTCACCTGGAAGTGAAGTCGCAAGCATACCATCCGTTCCGGCACTCTACTGCCTCAAGTAAACCCTTATGTGTACATTACCTATGTACTTATTGTAAGTACATTTCTTATATGCTTTTAACTTAGAAATTTGATACTTTCGATCTACACTATGGTCTCTCCTTGTCTTCCATGAATTTCAACTCGAGTGGGAGCTCTCCTGTACCATCACCTATCCTGGTCCTTGTTACTGCTGGTTTAATACTTACCTGCTGTAAGTAGGCAATCTAATAGAGCCAAGACTCGCATGCACCAACACTGAGTAAACTTGCTGCACCATCATTTTTTATCTTTTCTTCTGGGGTGTTCCTGAAACCATCGCTCCCTTCCTACCCTGGATAACACATTGTCTTTAAGGGAATCTGTACATATTCCCTGTGAAGGTTGAGAATCAATTCCGTTTCACCTTACAACTCACTTTATATATTTCTTCATTTACATGTTTCACTATCACTGTTGTTTAGCGCCGTTCTAAGTCACTTTAGTTCGCTATATAAAGAAAGACATACATACAGTACATAGTTACCCGAGTGACCAAGCGCTCGAAATTTTTCCAACCACGATATAATCAAATCTTTTTTTCTCATCTGTGGGAGCTGTCCGTTTTGGAGCTTAATGTAATTTATATGAGAGTGAAACATCCGTGTGGATTTGTGGCGCTGGACAGTGGAAGGTGCTTTCTGCATAGTACAGTATGGAGAAGAAATTTTACCAAATAAATGGGCAGGGGCACCGGTACCATTAAAAGTACCCTGCCTCCTTTTAGATGTTCACCTTTTTAACTTGGGAGGTCTTTTCACTTTGTTGCAAAGAACAGGATCTACTATGTTCTTTCCCCTCATACAGAGGTAAGGGTAAGGGTTCACAGTGTAGTGTAGGACCTGCATTAACTTTGGATTACCTTGACTTTTGGTATGCAGGCTTATGATGCTTTGGCAAAAAGGGTTTAACTAAAAAAAACAAGTAATTATTATTATTGAAGTATTTAAACGTTCTACTTATTACTTTATATGTTTTGTCAATTGGATGTAGCATTGGGCACCCCTGTCTTTTGGTGTATCCTTTTAGACTGTTATATTTATATGTAACTATATGATTACATATAGTGAATGTGGAACGTTTTTTTTTTCCTTTACTTCTTAAAATGTGCAATCGCTGTTCATTTTCAAAGCAAAAACAAATATTTTTTGAAAACTTTAATAAATGTCATGAGACCTCTGTTTCGGTTTATTTGTAAATTAACCTCATCTGGAACTCCATAGTGGCGCTAATCAAGTCTTTAATTAAACTCTAGCCCACCTGGTCCCTGTCAGTCGAGAAAGAGCAAGGAGAGGGAGTGTTGCCTATACAAACTCCTGTTCAGCACAGTGATATCGAACTAAAGGGAGTCGCTAAACCAAATTTCTTCCATGTCGCCACTTTCTATCATTACAAAGTGCTGTTTAAAACTAACAATTTCAACTCATTCCACATGAGTTTTGGGTGAATGGACCACAGCTGAAGAGCTGTTTTGGCAAGTGAGGAGTTGACGTATTCATAATAAGGTTTCCATGGCTGGGAGCCACGTGAGACACGGCACACATTTACCAGATTGGCAAACATCCTGATTTATATATGCTCATCGAATTCCCCGCACTAATCCATCACTGCGACGTCCGCGTACACAGATACAATGCCCGTGTACACAAATACAACGCCCGCATACACAGATACAACGACACTTCAGAGCAAATGTATTATTTATTAACACCAATTTTGCAACAATGTTTCCAGTTTTGCATCCAATAAGGTTCTCGTTAAAAACATTGGAGTATTTCCTTTGATAAATACATTATTTCCACCAAAGCACAAGTAGGTTACAAGTCTAATAAATACTCCTGTTTTCACTATTTCCACGTGTCCCTCATTAGCCCTGGATCCTACGAGGCAATAAGGCACTCCAGTGTTTACATTCATATGACTCTCAGGCTGGGATTCACTACGTTTCAACAGGGAGTATCGCATCACTTTGCGGCGTT
Source organism: Ascaphus truei (assembly GCA_036426205.1). NCBI lineage: Eukaryota > Metazoa > Chordata > Amphibia > Anura > Ascaphidae > Ascaphus > Ascaphus truei. Next base: position 8,716 of record WSYH01008695.1, on the reverse strand, counting down.
AACCGCCATTCAAGTCAATGGTAGTTCGCTCCGGACCAGGATGCGATGCCCAGCATTGCGGCTTCGTGAAACCCGGCCTTCGCGAATTCCTTTAGCCTAGCTCTATTAAATCAATAAGGCACTCTAGGGATAAGTGACACCAGGTGATCACCTTTACAGCAGAGGTTGTCCAACGTATCCTTGTGATCTCCAATCGGACAAGGCATTGGTGATTACGAATGGGTATGCCCAAAAAGATTTACCATTGGAAGGGATTTGCCAATTCATTTGGTTTTGGAGCTACAGTATTTAACAACGTCTCCGATTGCAAAATTGGTGCTAAAACATAGCACCAGATGTAAGGAAATGTCCTTTACTGTCTCTGGTGCTATTGTTGTACCCGTATTGCAGCTGGAAGACTCCGATAAATGACCCTATATGTATCAAGCTCTTTGCTAGTAGTGGTTTGAACACGTCCAGTGTCTCCGCCTTTTCCTTCTGGCAGAGAAATGGTATTTGGTCTTGATTTCGTTACTCTTCTGTCGTCACCAAACACTATGGGGAGTGGGTTATCTGGCCACAGGAGGGATTAGTATTATTATATAATACTATAGGGTTTATTAACTAGTCTCTGGGCTGCAAACCTGGGGGGAAATAACAAAAGAATGGTGCCAGGTATATTAAAGGGGAAAAATATGGCTTTTTATGAGATTCCCTTTCTTTGATAAATATGATGGATGGTGATTGGCAGCTGGGAGACTTAGGAGACTATTTACTTTTCCGTCTCTGCTCTAATGAGTTTCTAAATGTAGGGGGCTATACAGATGTACAGGAGGCTATACAGGTGTACAGGGGCTATACAGGTGTACAGGGGGCAGTACAGGTGTGGCGAGTTACTGTCTCCGGAGGTGCGGCTGAAAGAGCTTAAAGCCGCAGCTCCAGAGGCAGTGCCGCCGTGGCATCACTGTGGGGGGGGGGGGGGGGTCCATGCTTCCGGATTGGACCTCCCACAGCGATAGTCTTCTGGCACGGGGGGAAGTCACAGCCCGCAGCTATCCCCGGTGCTGAAAACAACAAGATGTGCTACACCTGTATATCAAAGTCGCCTTCCTACAAAACCAGGGTAATAAGTGGCGCAAAAACACGGCACGAGATGTATCCAAGGAACAAATTCCCAATAGCTTTAAGATGGGATTCCATTTCTTTACTAAACCCACTGCGGTTCTTTGCTCCATTCCCCCTCCCCTCCCCCCCCAGTGGGGCAGTCCCCTGGTTTTGATGGCCTAGGTTTGGGAAGAGAAAGTGGCTCTTCCCAAGAGTGGAGGTCGGACGGAGCTGAGATGCATTCAACTCGCATCAAAACGTTTCTTACATTTCAAGAAGGTGCTAAGCCAGGGGTGCTCAACGCCACTCCTCAAGCCCCCCCCCCCCCCTCCCTCTATCAGGCCAGGTTTTCAGGATGTCCCAGCTTCAGCACAGGTAGCTCAGAGGCTCATTCAAAGACTGAGCTTCTGATTGAGCAACCTGAGCTGAAGCAGGGACTGGTTGAACCCCCTGTGGTGAAGCTGGGATACCCTGAAAACCTGACCGTTGGGGGGGGGGGGGGGTAGGGGTTTGAGGACTGGAGCTGAACTCCCCTGTGCTAAGGGACAACACAAGAAATGAATGACAATGGTGAGACTTGAATATAGACGGCTTGATACATACAGAAGCAAAGGGATGCGAGCTTCGACAACCACTGCTCGATAGTAACCCAACCCCTTCATAGCCCTGTTGCACTGGGAACACAGTTACCATTTGTACTGGATGGGTATTTCAGGGTGGCAACCGTATGTGGGGGAATAGCCAAGTGTGTTCAAGAGGAACTTGTTCCAATGAATAGTCTGCCCAGGTGCCTAACAATAAGCAGCGCTCAAATTCAAGTGGATGCATGTTTCCAGTAGATAAGACTCCGCGCTTCAACCCCCACAACATCACCACTGGAAATCGAAGCCTTCAACATTCATATATACATGAAAAGAAAAAAAAAAATATATATATATATGTGTATTTATATATCTATATGCATAATTTAGAATGATCCCTGTACAATCTCCCTATCACGTTCCTGCCTACGGAAGGTTGAACCTCTAGACCTCGTTAAGAGGTTACTCTCGTAAGTGCAATGCGCGCCTGTCAGGTAGTAAAGGGATTCATGAGGTTCTAATGAGGTCCATTGCGTTCTCCCCAGTCTGGGTCACAATCTGAGGTTCTCCACGTCAGGGCGAGCCCTTTAGTGCAAAAGGAGAACACCAACACTAAGCGGAGGCGACCCGACCTCTAAAGTGTAGAAAGTACAACAGGAAAATAACATTAGACTTTTGCCTTCCTCACGTTTTTCATCTCGGAAAACTTGATTTAGAATAATGTTTGTGGATCCCAGTTACAAAGCTCAGAACTGGGAGAGTCCTCTCGGCTTTGTAACACAGCCCACGTTACCAAAACCATAACAATCATTGTTCAGCTGTAACGGGCAACGACATATTCCCTAATATCTGCTATTGCATTCCAGGATGAACGCCGAGTATCTGATACATGCCGTCTTCTTCTATGATGAGAAATGCTAAAAATGTGCTGCATGGAAGAGTGCTTGCAGGTGTTTACAGAACAATACTCCTGTTAAAGACAATGTCTTAAAGGTTTAAGCTTGCCCCTCCCCACTTTCCAAGTCGGCAGGTCAGTTTCATTTTGCCAGGTTACGACAGATCCAATGTGATCATTCTTCCTGTAATTATACAGGTAAATAAGAATTTTAACCCAGGGAGTGTTAGGACTTGCTACGGTCATGTCTTGAAAGTGGCAGCAGGCTTAAGATGCTTTAGCCAAAGGGTTAACCTAAATGATGACCCCTTTTTTCAAGATAATATATAGATATTGCACTGTGTATTTTTGTGACATTGGAAGTAGCTTTGGGCATCATTGTGTTTTTTGTTAAAGACAACGTCTGCCTTAATTCTACCACTGCTAGGCAGCCTGAAATGGCCTAAAGCAGGGACCTCAACGAGCGCCCAGGGGGCCAATGTATCCCGCAAAGGGCCTTAATGTGGCCCCGACTCTCTGCTCCAAACTCATTTCGTAATAGTTACTTACAGTAGGCAGCTAAGGGCAAATTTCTCCCACTGAAACTCGCTTATAAAAAAGTTATAACTTAATGTAATTGTATATTGTACATATGTTAAAAATGCTTGAAAAAAATGGTAAAATATAATAATGTTACGTATGTATATGGAATGCATGTAAACTCCCAATAAACGTGTGGCCCTTCTGCTCCTAATCCTTCTGATCTGGCTGCTTTGCAGAATTCCTTGAATATTATTAGCCCCGATGGGCTGGTCCCTTCCCAGCAGTATAGAGGTGAGATATGGAATAAATACAAGCACGGCTTTGCAGCTACAATCCAGGCGTCGGTGCCAAGATCTCACACTTGGATTCTGCATTGTGCAGAGATAAATATTCACACTTGTGGCCAAACATTTCCCCCCGCGATTCTTTTAACTGGTTCGGAGCTTTTTCTGCCTGATCTCCTCCGGCAGAAAAGCGACTAGCAGCAGATATTAGTCTTCCTCCTAAAAGCATTTTTAGGGAACATTGTGAAACGATGTGGCCGTCTGCAGCACCAGATAGTGAGCCCGCGAAGGACATGCATGTCACTTGGCTGAGAACATACAGATGTGGCCTCCTCCTTCCTGGTGGTAACCCAACATATCCCGTGATCATGCCGAATATCACAGAGTTCTCACGGGATTCAATAGCAATGTTGTTGCAGAATATTGCAACATATCCCACCAATAGGGAGCAGTGCGGCCTGCTCTATCTGCATTACCGTCACCACGAAACATCACCAGGAAAGAATAAAGGGACTCGGCATGTAGCGCCTGGAAGAGAGTAGGGAGAGGGGAACGTAGGAGAGCGCAGGACGAGGAAGGCTAGACGAGAGGTCATGCTCTGAGACTGGGGGTGGGAGATTCAGCAGAAAGTACTTCTTCACTAAAAGCGTAGTGTACACATGAACCAGCCTGCCAGCAGAGGTGGCGGGTAATACAGTAAATGAACGATAAGGTGGTTGGGATAGACACAGGGTAATTGAAACACCTCTTAAATGAAGCGCTTTAATAGCCCCACTCATGGCTATTGTCCCACACCCACTGTCACTCCTAGCAACCATTGTGGCCAAGCACTGCCACCTACAGCACTTATTCCCTCGCCTGCTGTCTCTGTAACTCTCCCAACATACCACTTAGATTGTAAGCTCTTCGGGGCAGGGATTTCCTTTCCTATTGTCTGACTTTGTTGCACTTATTGTATTATAATTCTCTGTACTGTATTGTCTCTTTGTAAAGGGCAGAGTGCACTGTGGGTGCTAAGATATACATACAAGGTGTACATACATACTTGGTGGCCACAGAGCTCCTTGCATTCTACGTTTCTGCCATTGACAAATTGATCTCCTGAACTGGGGGTGCCCCCAAAATGTAAGACCAGGGTTCACCTGCTCAAGGGGACCCCACCAGTCTAGGTAAAGATACTAATCTGAGGGGGGCGGGGAGATGCTGCTGTCGGCAAACCCTTTCAAGTCACGCTGGTTTTAACTTTCTGGTAAAAGATTTAAAGGCCCAAAGCAGTTGAAGCCAGTGCATCGTCTACAGGGCGTCACCCGTGTTTCAAGGAAAACATAAGCATGTAACACAGAAACATACAATGTCATGTCAGACACGCACCACGTAGTCTGCCCTTCCCCCTATCCGCTGTAAACAATCTGACTAGCTGATCCTGGTCTTTCTTTCCTATTTAGGATTTAGCCTTATGTGTACCCCAACCACTTTGTAATTCCCTTACTATATTAGCCCCTTGCCACCAGTGCTGGGCGGCTATTCCCCATATCCACCACCCTTTCTGTGAAGTACTTCCTCATATTTTCCCTTAGCTGCCACCCTCCAGCGTCAGAGAACGGCCCCTTGTTCTAGCGCTCCTCTTTCTCTGAAAAATGCTTCCTTCCTGTACATTGCGGAAACCCTTTATATATTTCAGTCATAACCCCTTATCTCCTCTAATCTGTACATGTTGAGGTCCTTTAGGCCTTTCCTGATAAGCTTTATGATGTACACCGTGCATTGTTTTAGTAACCCTTCTCTGCACAATCCCTAATTAACACACAGCGATGCCCGCTAGGAGCTTTTAAGACATTCAGTGATCAGCCCTTTTTGTGCCTGCGAAACGCGTCTACGGGTTTCTGAGCTCCATGTACAAGATCGTAATGAAGGCAAGTAAGGCTTCCTCTTCCATCCCTGACATCAGCCGCCAGGTTAATGGCTGATTCCCACGAAAGAGGGGTTAAATATCGCCACGGGCCACTTCTCAATTGCGGTCTGCAGGATCAACATCAGTATTACTACAACTGGCAATTCTGAAGTGGCGCCTGAAGTGGCGCCCAGCCCGGAGCAATTGAAGACTCAGGACCATGGCGATGCATATACTGTTATACAGAATATGGACGCCACCTGGGAACGCGTCCGCACCAGTGTTACATTTAGGTACAGTCGTTGCAAACAGTAACAACCGTATTACAACACCAGGCACACCCCCCATGTTGAATTAAAACAGAACTTATCTAACCTTTGTTCCAGTACTCAAACAGAACGGGTCCTAGTCGGGCCAGTGAATAAGACATTATCGTGGGCATTTACTAGATTTGACAGCTGTTGCTTTGTCATTTATCCGTCTCCCAGCCAGTGGCAGATTTCCAATCGGGCCGATAGACTCGGTCGTAGGGTGGCAGCATTCCCCGTATACAGAGGCCCCGCTCCCTTCCTCACTGATTGGCGGGGGGAGCGGGGGAGCGTGCGGGGCATCTGTAAAGGTCTCTTGCCTTCTCCTTCCCGCCGCCCTCCTCCTCCTACTGTAGCATCGCGACATCACATGGCAACGTGTTGCCATGACAACGGGATGTGACTTGGTGTCACGTTGTTATGGAAACGACGCTGCAGGAGGAAGCGGCCGGAGGGGGACGACGACAAATACGGGATCCGATTTGTCAAGAGTGACACTGCTCATTTGCATGTCATTACCCAGAATCCCTAGCTACAGAGGAAGCACTCTATGCTAAGAGATAATGGGGAATGGCAGGGTTGAGACCTGTGAAGGGGCTCACACGGGGTATTTTTATTCGCTGTGCACGGTACGGTAGAGGGGGTTTATCACTTTTATTACCCACCATCACTTCTTTAATTTGTGGTTTCTTCCCATTTCTAAGGGGAACTTTTATTAGGTATATTTGATCCAACTAGGACATATTATGCGAGTATTAAAAAAAGGTGGAAAGCGCAGAACTGCGCAGCCACACCGCGCCTCGTGTCCCAGTTATAACTGCTGCTTAATAATGATAGTTATTTTTAAAGAGCAAATGAAGATATAAATCTTAATGGTGTAAATCTAGAGCCCAAAGTAACTGCAGAAAGCAGAGTCGCATATATCCCAACATACAGTATACAGTCTCATATCTCAGCATATACAGTCACACGTATCCCAGCACACAGTATACAGTCTCATATCTCAGCATATACAGTCACACGTATCCCAGCATATACAGTCTCATATCTCAGAATATACAGTCACACGTATCCCAGCATACAGTATACAGTCTCATATCTCAGCATATACAGTCACACGTATCCCAGCACACAGTATACAGTCTCATATCTCAGCATATACAGTCACACGTATCCCAGCATACAGTATACAGTCTCATATCTCAGCATATACAGTCACACGTATCCCAGAATATACAGTCACACGTATCCCAGCATACAGTATACAATCTCATATCTCAGCATATACAGTCACACGTATCCCAGCATACAGTATACAATCTCATATCTCAGCATATACATTCACATATATCCCAGCATACAGTATAGTCTCATATTTCAGCATATACAGTCACATATATCCCAGCATACAGTATACAGTCTCATATCTCAGCATATACAGTCACATATATCCCAGCATACAGTATACAGTCTCATGTCTCAGCATATACAGTCACACGTATCCCAGCATATACAGTCTCATATCTCAGCATATACAGTCACACGTATCCCAGCATATACAGTCACACGTATCCCAGCATATACAGTCACACGTATCCCAGCATATACAGTCACACGTATCCCAGCATACAGTATACAATCTCATCTCAGCATATACAGTCACACGTATCCCAGCATATACAGTATCATATCTCAGCATACTACAGTCACACGTATCCCAGCATATAGTCACACGTATCCCAGCATATACAGTCTCATATCCCAACATATACAGTCACACGTATCCCAGCATAGACGCATATAAAGTCCCACTACCCATCATATACGTCCCACTATACCCAGGATATACAGTCACACCTTATATCCCAGCATATACGTCACACGTATCCCAGCATTACAGTCCACGTATCCAGCTATACAGTCTCTCAATCAGCATATACAGTCCACACGTATCCCAAGCATACACAGTCACAACGTATCCAGCATCAGTCAATCCCAGCAGTCTCAGTATCCCAGCATAAATATACATCACACGTATCCCAGCATTAATACAGTAGCTACGCATAACATTCACACGTATCCCAGCATATACAGTCACACGTATCCCAGCATATACAGTCGCACATATCCCAGCATATACAGTCACACCTATCCCAGAAAGGAACTCTTGAACACATGAATGGCAGTTAAGGCTGCTAAAGCTTTGCACCCGTTAGTGCATCTGGACCACAGATTGCCAGCAGAGACACCGTACTCTATAGTTTCATGGTTTCAGCCGGGAAGAACCTAGCGGTGGAGGGGAAGATCCAGGGACCAGTGCTGGAGATCAGCGTCCTTCTCAGTTCCTCTTGTTTGCTAGCTGTCTGTCCCTCTTCTTCTTCTCCATCAATCTGAGGAGCAGAACAAGTGGAGGAACAACTTAAGGGTGCAGGCAGTGGGGCGCAGGGCTGCACCCCTCCCTCATGTACGCGTCTGACGGGCAGTGGAACAGGAGGAGGATGAAACTAGCGCCTTTTATGGGACCCAGGCAGAGTTCCCTCAAAGTCTGCAACTGGACTGGAACCCACTATTGCAGCAGCCCCGTTTTAGAGTGTAAGCTCTTTGCTACCACAATATGAAGGATGCCAGTGTCCCAATCTTCTCTATGTTATATAGTCTTATAATCTTATGTCCCAGTCGTACTGCACCGTGGAATATGTTGGAGCCTCTTAAATTAGTGATAAGAAGGATTGCAAGTAGAGAAAGTGAAACGGTATGTGGTGGGACCATCGGATCCATGATGAGGATAAGTGGTTATGGTACTGTGTGTTTGTCACAAACACACACGTCACAAACAGGGGCTTCAATAAAATCAAGACTCTATTCATTGTAAATGCTGCATCAATAGTCAGTGTGTCGGAGATATTAACCTCCAAGGCCTGCAATTGGTGAGATTTTGCGGTCAAATTGTTTAATTTTCATTGTGAAATTATGATTTTAATCAACGGACGCTTATGAGACCAATGCTGCCAAACGTCAGTGCCGAAATTAATGAGAGGTGACATGTCTTGTAACTGAGACCCTGGCAGAGGGTGGTGCAGTGGGACATTGGGTGCAGCAAGTGTCGTGGGTGCAGTGGGACATTGGGTGCAGCGAGTGCTGTGGGTGCAGTG
>WSYH01008694.1:6099-28222 GCA_036426205.1 Ascaphus truei | reverse complement strand
GGGGGGGGGGTTGGGTGACTCATGCACAGTAAGAAGCAAGCTCCCATCTCTAAGAGGATTAGCGTACAAGCAGGTGCAGTGAGGCGATTGACGCTCGGCTAGGGACGGATTAAAAACACAATGACTAACTTCAGAAAATTAATGACTCTGTGGGGGTGTCTGTCGATAAGAGTTTTGTGTGCGTGGGGGAGGGATGAAGGATTAGTTGTGCAGCAGTTCAAAGAAATAACATAGAGTAGAGTACAGTAATTTCAAAAGGCAGTTCATCATAATACTGTACATAAAAAGCACACAAATCCCGATAACCTACCTACTCCTCTCTGCGTCACCTCCCTACTCCTCCCCTCTCCCTCCTACAACCCGTCTACCTACTACTTCTCTCCTTCTAACCACTTACCCTAAACCACCTACTTAATCTACTTACCCCATCCTTTCTTACCCTATTACACGTCCCCCTCCTTCCTTTCCACCTCACTTTCCCCCCTCTCCCCTATATTACCCACCCTATCTGCGCTACCCGTGCCCCTCTTATCTGTTTCTCCTGCTATCTGAGCTCTCTCCCCACTGCCCCCCTCAGCTCCATAATTAATCACGTCTACAAAAGTTTGTTTTATTGTCCGCCGGTGCCGTCCATGTCGATCCCCGCGTGGTGCTCCGTCGCCGTCACTTTCCGGTTTCCTGGTCTGTGTGCAGGTGTCTGGGGTCTCTGCTGCTCCCGGTTGTCCCTTCCTCTCAATGTCCGTTCCCTCACTCGCCAGCGCTGTTGCTTCCGGCTCATCAAGATGAAGTCGCGGCCAGGGTCTCCTCTGCTCCTTGCCACCTCCAAGATGGCCGCTCCGGGTCCCGCCCCTTCCGGTAACGTAATTCCTCTGGGCGCCATTTTGGATTTGACAACTCACCGAGGCGGACGTATCATCTGCATGGCTTCCCGCTCACCTCGATCTTCCCGCCTTCCTGGTTCTGCGTTCCATGCTGCCTGTGCTGTCTCCGCCATCTTGGGTGCCATGCCATCTCCACGAGGTAAGTCCAAAAGAGTTTTTTAACAGGTGCCCGATGTCCCGGGTATGCGGCATACACCTGCTCCGGTAAATGGGGGGGGTGCGAGGTACATTAGTCCAGGGCAAAGGTGTATATTTCCTGACTTTTCGAACATCAAACTGTCAACTTTATTAAGTACAAACTGTGGTGAAACATAGTAATTATACTTTTCCTCATCCTTGAGTGGCCCCTTCATCAGCTGTGCTTCCGACTGTGGTCCAGGATGGTCCCGGGGCCGGTTCTTCTGTCTCGGAGCTCGTGGGGGTCAGCCGCAGCCCCAATTTCTTCAGGAACGCCTCACCTTCTCCTGGGGCTTTCATGCTGATTGGGCGTCCATTTTTGATCACTATCAGCCCGAAAGGAAATGCCCAGCGGTATCGGATTGCCTTATCCCTGAGGCATTTAGTTATGGGCCACAGCTCTCTTCGCCGGGCTAGAGTAGTTGGGGCTATGTCCTGGTACACCGCTATTTTAGTACCCTCAAATTCTCTTGGGTGCATTCCTCGCGTGCTGCAGCACCGCTTCCCGGGTCTGATAGTGATGGATCCGCACTATAATATCAAGCGGTTGTTCTGTCGGTTGCGGCTTGGACTGGAGCGCCCGATGGCACCTATCCATCCCCAGTTTATTTTGCGGGGAATCTGGACATATATGGGTGAGCCACCGCGCCACGAACTCCTCACAGTCCCCCACATTTTCTGGGACTCCTCGTAAGCGGACATTATTTCGTCGGTCGCAGTTTTCCGCGTCTTCTTGTCTGTCCTTTAATTCATTAATTTGTGCCTGCAGGTCTGCCGTTTTTTTTGTATGCCCAGGCCCACCTTAGCGTTAGCATCCACCTTTACTTCGAGCTCCTGCGTTCTGGCCCCCAGGCTCCCTACCTCCTTTCCCAGGGCTCTGATTTCTCCTGCAGCATGGATTTTAAACCCGTGTATAGTCTTTCAAAATCACAGCGTCTTACAGGTAGCAGACCCTGATCATCCCCGGTATCCCCCTCCTCCTCCGATTCTGATCCAGTGCGGGAGGTGGGCGCCATTGCTGCCGTGGCTCTGCTTGGTTTACCTCTGCCAAAATACTCTGGGAGCCTCTTTTTCTTAGGGGTTTTAGCTATCTTCTTGGACATCCTGGATGTTTAGTTGTTATAATGTGGTGTTTTTATTCAACTATTGCCAGTTTTGTTGTCTTTTCTTTAGAAAAACAGGGAGTGAGGCACAGAGCAATCAGGTTAAGCTTCCATGCTCCTTGCTTCCCAGCATGCAATATTGGAAGGTAAGAGAAGGTAAGAGTAGGTTAGCTTAAGAGAAGAATTTCTGGAAGTGCTGGAGAGGGATAAGAGATGGGGAAGTGATTAAATAAGAGAAAGATAGAGGTGAGAAGGCAATACACACACAGGAAGATAGATGGGAGGGAGCGAGAACAAGAAGGAGATCAAAAGGCCCCAGATAACCAATATATGTTTGATTCCGGTGCAGTCGGTTCATCTCTGTATACGGTGGTCCCGCTCATTGAGGTCAACAGCCACAGAAAGTGGAGGGATACATAGGACCAGGCCAAGCAAAGGCCGGAGGCGCCACACAGAGACACAGAGGCGTGATTATTAGCTCCAGTTAGGGGTACAAGGATAATGTATTACAAGGGGCAGAGGCAGGTTACCGTAAAGTGGAGTACGTAGGGCAAAGGAATGATCCTAGGAAAGCATTGTTTGCTAGTTGTTGTTTGAAGATTTTGTAGGAGGGAGGCCGGACAGCAGGGTTTGAGCCTGCTTCTGTTCCTGCATGGGCCGACCGCCGGAGCGGGAAAAGACATCAACCCCATTGGCCGGCAAAATCCCTTGGGAGGGGATTTCAGTGAGGGAGGGAGGAGGGCTGGGGGAATGGGAGTACCTGGCCGCCTACACTAAGTACCCAAGGGCGTTGGTCTCACAGCCAGGGTACTTGTACCGAGGCTCTGATATCATAGTTTATATGTTTTGTTTATGTTTGTCTAGTTGTTTCCCCCCCCTCCCATCTCGTATCTCCCACCCCATAGTGCACCAACCTACAGGAAGAGAGAGACCTGCAGATACCCAGCAGCAGATGGAGTGTGTGGACCAACAAACGGCCCAGATGACCTTGCTAACGGAGCACACCATTCCCACAGACAAGATGAGTAATGAGCTAATAATGATCACACATAATGTTAAAGGGTTTAACAGCCCGGTTATACGTAGAATTGCATTCAAAGAATATAACCGACTGAAATCTGATATAATTTTTCTACAAGAAACCCACTTTTCCCGCTCCAATCACCCGAAATATTTAGACAAAAATTACAGAACATTTTATCTGGCCTCAACCAAAGCAAAGAAAAGAGGGGTGGCTATCTTAGCACACAATAACCTAGCGCTAGATATAAACAAACACTATGTGGACCCAGAAGGTCGGTATATCATCCTTACGGGGATGATACGAAGCCAACCTCTGACATTAGTGTCAGTATACGCCCCATGCGAGACGAGTTCTGCATTCTTTACACAGTTCTTTAATAAATTACACACGGTCGCGAAGGGACATATCTTTTTAGCAGGCGATCTTAACCGCACATTAGACCCTGACCTGGACAGATGTACAAGACCTAACCCATCTCACAAACAGGACGTACTAAATATACATAAGGGCATGCAAGACTGTCAGTTGATAGATATCTGGCGGGAACAACATCCCAACGCACGGGAATATACCTTTTTTTCCCACCCACACAATCGTTACAGTTGGATAGATTACCTCCTGGTATCCAATAGAGTGGTTCCAGTGGTGGGGCACACAGAGATCCTTGGTATCTCGTGGTCCGACCACGCACCGGTAGAGCTGCGGTGCACATTAGACGCCTTAGACAGACCTGGAGCAAACTGGAAGCTCAACGAGCTCCTCCTTAAATGCCCCGTAACTGCAAATGAAATTGGTGAGCGAATCAAAGAATATTTTCGGGACAACACAGGCAGTGTGACGGCTCAGTCCACGCTCTGGGAGGCCCATAAGGCTACCATGAGGGGGGTGTTGATGAACATAGCAGGTAAAAGAAAGAGAGCGAAGGAGGTGAAAGTAAAAGAGCTACGGGAGAAATTGGCACATCTCACTGCTCAACACAAAACGCATAAGGATAGTTTGGTTTGGAAAGAACTGAGCGACACTAAAATTAAACTTAACCTGGTGCTGTCCTCTCAGGCCGAGAAGGAGTTGGCATGGTCAAAGCGCAGATTCTACGAGAAAGCCAACAAGCCAGATACCTTATTAGCCAATAAGCTCCGAAACAAGCTTCCAAATTTCCGCATAGCATCCATCAAATCTCAGGGGGGGACCTTACTTCCGATCCTAGACAAATAGTGGAGGTGTTTAAGAATTATTACGCCACAATATATGATGGAGATAAGGTCAGCCACACACAAAAGACCGCAGCAGCTCTGAACAAATTTCTAAAAGAGGCAAATCTACCTACCTTGAGCAGGGAGGATAGGGAGGCACTCCAGGGCGACTTCACCCTCGAGGAAGTAGCAGAGGTAATGAAGTCCCTTAAACCCGCTAAAGCCCCTGGTCCAGATGGATTTTCAAATTTATATTATAAAAAATTCGTCAAGATTCTGGCTCCCCACTTGCTGTCTCTATGTAATGGGATTCTAGCAGGAGAGCCTCTCCCGGCGCAGATGCTCCAGGCATCTATTTCTGTGATCCACAAACCCGGTAAGAACCCGGCAGACGTCAAGAGCTACCGGCCAATATCCCTGATCAATTCAGACATTAAAATCTTCTCAAAATTATTAGCTAACAGGGTGGGCATTGTCCTTCCGGGGCTGATTCCCCCGGATCAAGTAGGCTTTATTGGGGGCAGGCAGGCGGCAGACAATACTAGGCGGATTGTAGATTTGATTGATCTGGCAAAAAAGAAAAATATCCCGTCTATGTTATTGAGTCTGGACGCCGAAAAGGCCTTTGATAGGATTGATTGGCCCTTCCTCAGGGAGACGCTTGGAGCGTTTGGGTTCGGGGGGCGCCTCCTAGAGGCAATACTAGCCCATTACAATGGTCCCACTGCAAGGGTGCGACACCAAGGGTTCCCCTCGGAGGTATTTAACATCCGTAGCGGGACAAGACAAGGATGCCCACTTTCACCGTTACTATTTGCTCTCTGCATAGAACCGCTAGCGGCTCATATCAGAGCAAGCCCAGATATAACAGGGATAGATTTAGGGGAGCAGAAACATAAAGTAGCGTTATACGCAGACGATGTAATCTTGACATTGTCAAAACCCCTCACCTCCTTGCCCAACGTCTTTGCGATCTTGGAAACTTTCAGCTTGGTGTCGGGGTTTAAAATTAACCAGACCAAGTCGGAAGCGCTTAACATCAATCTACCCAAGCCGGTCGAAAAATTGATAGAGCTCAACTTCAATTTTAAATGGCAACCCTCCGCTATCAAATATTTAGGGGTATATATCACAAAGGACTACAACACACTATACAAAGCAAATTTCCCCAAATGATGAAGAAACTGAAGGAGGATCTCAGGGTTTGGGCGGGCTATGGCATATCATGGTTTGGGAGGATCAACAGCGTCAAAATGAACCTGTTGCCTAAATTGTTATATCTGTTTCAAGTCCTCCCAATACCTCTTGTTCGGGCTGAGGTCCTCACGCTTCAGGCTCACATTACTCAATTTATTTGGAATAAAAAATGCCCACGAATTGCGAAAAACATACTGATAAGGCCAGTAACGAGAGGAGGGTTATCGGTACCTTGGAAACAAAAAGAAAACAGCGCACAACGCCAAATAGTGAAGCAAGTAATAAAAATGTATTACAATATAAGAGGGGTATAAAATCTGCGTACATCAAATAGAAAAATCATAAACATTTAGTGTATATCACACTCGGTTACCACTCCATGGTTGTAGACAGGGGAATCTGGTACTCAGCTTTCTCTACAGGAGCCTCTGTGGTGGTTGTGGGGCACAGGATCCCTCATACACTTTTCATCCAGCAGGATGTTGCTTTCAAGGGAGTTCCTTAACAGCAGTCTGGCTCACTGCAGGTTCAGTAGCGCACAGTTTATTCTTGTTTTTTTATCGGTACCTTGCATGTTGGCATACTATAAGGCGGCACAATTATGCCAAATTGTCCAGTGGCACTCGAACCCAGCAAAAATAAGATGGGTGGCCCTAGAAACAGAATGCTGCTCACCAGTAAAACTACATGATCTGATCTGGCTTCCAAAACAGTGCAAGAAATCAATAGGGTCGCCACTCTGTGCAATTACGAACTCGCTAGCGGTCTGGGAGTCATCTAAATTTAAAGCTAAATTGACCACACGACAGTCTTTGATGACCCCCCTGGTGGGAAATCCGGATTTTGCTCCAGGGCTGTTAGGTGACAAATTCGTAAAATATATCAAGATGTTCGATATGATTAAGGATGAGAAAAAGCTACCCAACACAGAATTATTTAGATTCCTCCAGGTCAGGGCATTCTATAATAAATTCCCGGTTCGCCCGGCACGAACCAATTTCGAACAGCTGTGTTCCAGAGAGACAGACACAAAGGGACTAACCTCTCGGATGTATAGGGATGTGATCTGTCCGAAGACTTCCGACACCCCCGACTGAAATACATGCGACAGTGGGAGAGAGATTTAGGGGAGACGCTAGAGGACGAGGAATGGGATCAAATATTACAGGCAGCAACCAAAAGCTCAATATGTGCTACGTTAAAGGAGAACGCATATAAAGTCCTAATGCGGTGGTACCATACCCCATTGAAATTTTCTAAATTTATCGAGGGCTATTCCCCGCTCTGCCCAAAACAGTGCGGGGAAATTGCTGATTTAAAACATACAGTGGCGACACACTTTATTCTCGCTCAGCTAGTCCCGCGAATTCGGGTATACTCGGGTGTATTGAGGTTTGTGATCGTTTTCTGCCGGAGTGTATAGCGTTATTTTCCCGGCAGGGATTGAAGTTCCCCATTTTCCCCAGCATCCCCCACAATCCTCCCATCATTCCCCATTTTCCCCAGTGTCCCCATGATCTTTCTATCAATCCCCATATTCCCAAGTTTCCCCCACGATCTTCCCAATGTTCCCCATTTTCCCCAGCGTCCCCCATGATCTTCCCATCGTTCCCCATTTTCCCCAGCGTCCTCCATGATCTTCCCACCGTTCCCTATTTTCCCAAGCGCCCACCATGATCTTCTCCTCGTTCCCCATTTTCCCCAGCGTCCCCCATTATCTTCCCATCGTTCCCCATTTTCCCCAACCTCCCCCATGATCTTCCCATTGTTCCCCCAGCGTCCCATGATTTTCCATTGTTCCCTATTTTCCTCGGCATCCCCCATGATCTTCCCACCGTTCCCTATTTTCCCAAGCGTCCACCATGATCTTCTCCTCATTCCCCATTTTCCCCAGCGTCCCCCATGATCATCCCAATGTTCCCCATTTTCCCCAGCATCCCCCATTATCTTCCCAACATTCCCCATTTTCCCCAGTGTCCCCCAAGATCTTCCCATCCTTCCCCATTTCCCCCAACTTCCCCCACAATCTTCCCATTATTCCCCCATTTCCCCAGCATCCCCCACGATCTTCCCATCGTTCCCCATTTTCCCCAGTGTCCTCCATGATCTTCCCATCATTCCCCATTTTCCTCAGCATGCCCCACAATCTTCCCATCGTTCCCCATTTTCCCCAGCGTCCTAAATGATCTTCCCAACATTCCACATTTTACCCAGCGCCCCCCATGATCTTCCCATCGTTTCCCATTTCCCCCAGCGTCCCCTATGATCTTCCCATTGTTCCCCAGCGTCCCCCATTATTTTCCGTTGTTCTCCATTTTCCCCAGCATCCCCCATGATCTTCCCATTGTTCCCCAGCGTCCCCCATGATTTTCCACTGTTGCCTATTTTCCTCGGGCATCCCCAATGATCTTCCCATTGTTCCCCATTTTTCCCAGCGTCCCCCATGATTTTCCATTGTTTCCTATTTTCCCTAGCATCCCCCATGATCTTCCCACCATTCCCCATTTCCCCAAGCATCCCCCATGATCTTCCCACCGTTCCCCATTTTCCCCAGAGACCCCCATGATCTTCCCATCATTCCCCTTTTTCACCAGCGTCCCCCAAGATCTTCCCATCGTTCCCCATTTTCCCCAGTGTCCCCAATGATCTTTCTATCAATCCCCATTTTCCCAAGTGTCCCCCATGATCTTCCCACTGTTCCGCATTTTCACCAGCTTCCCTTTGATCTTCCCATTGTTCCCCATTTTCCCCAGCATCCCCCATGATCTTCCCAGCATTCCCCATTTTCCCAGCATCCCCCATGATCTTCCCATCATTCCCCATTTTCCCGTGTCCCCTTGATCTTCCCATTGTTCCCCATTTTCCCCAGCATCCCCCATGATCTTCCCAGCATTCCCCATTTTACCAGCGTCCCCCATGATCTTCCCATCATTCCCCATTTTCCCGTGTCCCCTTGATCTTCCCATTGTTCCCCATTTTCCCAAGCATCCCCCATGTTTTTCCAAATGTATCCATTTTCCCCAGCGTCCCCCATGATCTTTCCATTATTCCCCATTTTCCAAAGCGTCCCCCATGATTTTCTCATTGTTCCCCATTTTCCCCAGCATCCCTCACGATCTTCCCACCATTCCATATTTTCCCCAGCATCCACCATGATTTTCCCACCGTTCCCCATTTTCCCCAGCGTCACCCATGATCTTCCCATCCTTCCCCATTTCCCCTAACCTCCCCCACGATCTTCCCATTGTCCCCCCATTTCCCCAGCATCCCCCATGATCTTCCCATCGTTCCCCATTTTCCCCAGCATCACCCATGATCTTCCCATACTTCTCTATTTCCGCCAACCTCCCCACGATCTTCCCAAAGTTCCCCATTTTCTCCAGCGTCCCCATGATCTTCCCATCGTTCCCCATTTTCCCCAGCGTCCTCCATGATCTACCCATCATTCCCCATTTTCCCCAGCATCCCCTACAATCTTCCCATCGCTCCCCATTTTACCCAGTGTCCCCCATGATCTTCCCATCATTCCACATTTTACCCAGCGCCCCCCATGATCTTGGTAGTGTAAAGATGGTCAGCGCAAACCTCGTGGACCTCAGGATATTGATGGAACCGGATGAAGTTGAATGAATAAAAAAGGAATAAAAGAGGAATAAAAACACAGTATTAGTGCATCACATCCACATGTGTGGGGGATTGGGGGGGGGATGGGTGTGGAAGGAGGATACGCTGGAAGAGTTGATGGTAATTTTCCACTATCTAATCAAAGAATACATAAATATATGGATTCAGTGACTCACACGGACTTGTGTGGTATTTCTCCCTCAACGCAGACTGAAGTGGGTTAATGCAGACTCATATGGTGGAGTCTCAATACACATAAAACTCACACGGCCTAATATGAGTTCTTGCCCTCAGAGGGTGGTGTCCTGTATGGATGGTGTCTGGTCGTCTCAGCCAAATATCCCCCAATAGGTGTGGTGTGTGAGTGTCTCCTCTCCCCGTTTCCCAGAAGACCAAAAAGAATGTGTGCAAACCAGGGTTAACAATATAACAGGTCTTTATTAGGTAAACAGTGAAGACATGAGCATAAAACATGCATACATGTTGTGAAACATAAAAGATATAAAACAATGTATGACACAATGAACTACACAAATTTGAATAGACAAAAACAAGAAGTACACACACTCTATTGCAACTTCTGTTGCCCAGCATCAGCCACTTGGTACAATCCTATACGATCTCCTCCTCCGTTGTTGCTCTCACTGGCGCGTCCGGCAGTGGAACCGGAAGAGGGAATCTGCACCGGATGTCCTGCGGTCGGCTGGGTCCCTCTCTCAATGAGCTCCGGCAGGGAACAACGCGTTTCGCAATAAGCTTCGTCAGGTTCCTGCCGGATGCTCATTGTGTGCTGTTTATATAGGTGCCCTGTTTAAATTGATTGGTAAAACACCTGGAATTCATTAAATGTTGTCCGTTTGAAATAGACTCTTATGGTGTCTTTGTAAGTGTAGCCGATCATTGCCCTTAGGAACAGGGACAATGAAATATACCTATACCTCCAACTGGTTAATGTCAGTGTATTAAAACAGCCCCCACATTGGAGGGGAGGGGACAGACTGACAACTCTATCTAGAAAAGAAACTTTTTGGATCTATAAGTTGAAAAGCCTGGCCCCTACAGGCCTCAATGTAGAGATAGACATTGCAGCCTTTCTTTAAACACACACTGATCTGTTTCCATTCCCCCCTTTTTTAACATACAATTTTTAACCCACACTGATCCATTTCCATTCCCCCCCCCCTTTTTTAACACACAATTCTTAACCCACACTGATCCATTTCCAATCCCATTTTTAATAGGAGTTCACGACTCAAATACGAATCCACCTTGAACCAGTGCTTGAAGACCAAACTGACGCATACCATCGTGGCAACTGATGAACACACTTAGTTTTATAAAATTATAAAATTGTAAACTGAATTGAAGTAGAAACCACTTATCAATAACCTGTACTACACTTTTTGAATATCTTTAGGTTTTTTAGATTTTACATATACATATGCATATACCATGGTGGCAACTGATGAACACACTTGGTTTTACAAAATTATAAAATTGTAAACTGAATTGAAGTAAAAAATAGTTATCAATAATCTATACTTTTTTAGTAGAAAGTAGAAAATAGTTATCAATAATCTTTACTTTTTTAATATCTTTGGTCTTTTAGTTGTTTAGATTTTAAATATGTCTGTCCTAATCTGTATAGAATTAAACAGCCAAGCGTGTAAATAGCATTCTGATACTTATATGTAATTTCAACACTTAGCCACATGATGGCACCACTGTCAAAATCACCTATATAAATTGCATTGCACTAACATATGTCTGTGAAAGGATTATTTTTATGTCCTTTTGGATTTCTTTAAAAAAGGATTTTTACTCATTTGTCTATAGGTGTATAAAAGTGTGTCACACTGCCCACAGAGTGGAAGAAATACTCAGTCACAGTCACAATTATGGAATGACAATGTTGATGTAATTTCCAAATTCAGCCACAGGATGGCACCATTGTATTACAAATGAAGAGATTTTAACTGACAGCAAAATGTTTCAGTAAGATGCAGTCCACGGAGTCACTTAAACTAAATATTTTAGGATTATAGATGACACT
The DNA here is from genome assembly GCA_036426205.1 of Ascaphus truei. Lineage (NCBI taxonomy): Eukaryota > Metazoa > Chordata > Amphibia > Anura > Ascaphidae > Ascaphus > Ascaphus truei. The sequence goes on along the minus strand of WSYH01008694.1, from coordinate 16,970 downwards.
AACTACATTATAGTATTCTGCACTGCGAATTGATGTTCATTTCCACAACAATTTAGTTCTATTTAATTCTTGTCATACCCATTTTAAAATACAGTCTGTCTTTAATTGGCTGTGTGTAATACACTGTTTTTAATACACTGTTTTAATACACTGACATTAACCAGTTGGAGGTATAGGTATATTTTACAATGGTGCCATCGTGTGGCTGAATTTGGAAATTACATCAACATTGTCATTCCTTAATTGTGACTGTGACTGAGTATGTCTTCCACACTGTGGCCAGTGTGACACACTTTTATACACCTATAGACAAATAAGTAAAAATCTTTTCATATTAAAGAAATCCAAAAGGACATAAAATTAATCCTTTCACAGACATATGTTAGTGCAATGCAATTTATTTACACGCTTGGCTGTTTAATTCTATACAGATTAGGACAGACATATTTAAAATCTAAACTACTAGAAGACTGAAGATATTAAAAAAGTATAGACTATTGATAACTATTTACTACTTCAATTCGTTGTGTTCATCAATTGCCACCATGGTATATGCATATGTATATGTAAAATCTGACAGACCTAAAGATATCCGCTCCTCACCTCTGACAAGCCCCGTTGCGTTTGCCTTCCCAGCCTGGGTTCATGCCTGGCTGACGGGCGGCTGATCTGTTAAATGATAATGATTAGGATTTAATAGGCTGCAATGCTTCGCGTGTCTACCAGATGGCATAAATTCATGAATTGTAATGCAGTATATATATATATACTGTGCAGTATTGCAGCCAGCGGGAATAAAATGCTTCAATCCCTGCATGGAAAATACCTCAATGCACTCGGGCAGAAAACAGTCACAAACCTCAATACACCCGGGTATACCCGAATTCGTGGGACTAGCCGAGCTCGAATAAAGTGTGTCGCCAGTATACATCTATTATTGCTGTATCCATTTTTTCATTATCATAATTCTTTGCAATGAATCGGTTCTTCAGAATATTGGATTGTTCCCTATAAACATGATCATCGCTACAGTTTCTCCTGATTCTGCGAAACTGTCCTGGGGGTATGTTTTTCAGCCATTTCTTATGGTGGCAGCTAGTGTTAAGCAGGTAATTATTGCAGTCAACTGTTTTGAAGAAAGTTTTAGTCTTCAGTCTATTATCTTCTATGTAAATTGTTAGATCTAAAAAGTCTACCGAATTATTCCCTATGCATGTTGTGAAAGCTAGGTTCCTCTCATTATTGTTAATGTAATTCAGAAAGTGATTTAAGGTTTCATTGTTGCCTCTCCAGATAAAAAACACATCATCGATGTATCTCCGCCATAGCACAAGATCCGCACTGAATTCATGTTCCGACCAGATGGTATCGGTCTCCCAACTGTCCATGAACAAGTTGGCATAACTCGGTGCGAATTTTGTACCCATGGCTGTTCCGCACTTTTGTAAAAAATATGTTCCATCAAAATTAAAAAGGTTGTGTTTAAGAATAAAATTAATACTTTCTAAAATAAAGCGTCTTTGTTCTATGTGAACGGTGGCATCATTTATTAGCGTCCGTTCGATGGCTTTAATTCCATCATCATGTTTTATGGACGTGTATAATGAAGTCACATCGCAGGTGCACATTTTATAGCCTTCTTGCCAATCTATCTGTTCTAATATATTTAGAATTTGCGTGGTGTCTCTGAGATAGGACCGCATCTCCGCAACGTATGGCTGCAGAAATAGATCTATGTACTCCGACAGTCGAGACGTGAGCGAGCCTATCCCAGAGATAATGGGTCTACCTGGTGGTGCTTTAATGTCCTTGCGATTTTTTCTTTCAAGGTTAGATTGTTCTTAGTTATCTTAGTAGCACCAGAGGTTAGTCTATCAAAGTCCTCCTGGATTTTCTGATGGAAGACTTCTAAGTTATGGCCTTTCGCCCAGCTTGGATAGAATTTGGATTTATTTTTTAGGTTTGAATGCTTGAACTCATCCATCTCTATATTCGCGTTAGCATTATTGTTCACTACCTCCCTTGTTTGTGCATCTTTTGAAATAAAGAATTTTTTAAGGGTTAACTGACTAATGTATTTGTGCGCGTCTATATACAGATTGAAACTGTTCGCCTTGGCAACTGGTGCGAAGTTCAGCCCCTTTTTAATTAGGTTACATTTTTCTACATTTAATTCTTTTTTGCTCAGATTAAATATATTGTTCAAATCGCTGCTCTTTTTCTGTGTCCTTCTTCCTCCCCGCTTTCCTCGTGGGGCCTTTTTTTGAGTTTTGTGTTTGGGGTTTCTTTTTCTTTCTGGTTTTCTGACACTAGGAAGCGATTCTGAGTAACTAGGGGTGGTGCTTTGAGTGATTGGGCCTGTTCTAAAAAATGCCCTGCGTGTGGTCGGGGTGATCTTTGCTCTCTCACATGACTCTGTTCTCTATCCTGTCTTTCTCTATATGTGGTCCTCTGTTCCCTATGGGGGGATTTGTGTTCTCTTCAGAACAGGGGGGACTCAATAATCCGCCTCCCAAACCCCATGTAAAAGGTTTCGCTAACTCGGTGCAAACCTCGCCCCATGGCAGTACCACACATCTGTAAATAGGATGGATGGGGTAAACCAAAAAAAAAAGTTTTTGTCCAGGATAAAGCGAATATATTCTACAATATTTTACTTGTCTTTTTAATGTCTCCAGCGCTTTCTAACTCTCATCACAGCCGCTAGCCCATCTGTATGTATAATGATGTAGGTACATAAGGCTGATACAATCAGCCTGACAAAGGATAGAGTGATTCTCCCACTTTTATTTCATCAAATCCTGATATGTCCAGTGAGTTTCTTGATGTAAGATTTAATGTAGGTACATATTTGGAAAGGACAGTCAATATACTGGGATAAGATTAATTAGTCATGATCGATCCCGATAGAATAGGTCTATCTACCCAGGGTATTTAAACATCTTGGGATGAATCTTAGGTAATAAGTAAAAAAGGAGTGGGTCATTTAGGTTTTGGTCCTTACATTAAAAAATTTTAATTCACGATTGTCATTTAAATTCCCGCAGTTCCCGAATTTTTTCCCCTTTTATGAGAAATTCCGTTTTACTGTTGAAAGAAGTAGTTTGTGGTTTTTTTCAAGGTTGGTACTATTACTATCATCCAATTTCCTATAGCGTCACTTTAAATACCAATATCGATCCATAGGTCACACCCCAACCCCCTTATCACCTGTTTTTAAATAATCTCTCATAATTTTGTCATAAAAGCTTTCCAGAGCTTGCCCTTTCATTCTCGTTAAAAATTTTGTTTGTCAGCTTTGTAAAATCTGGCTGCGAAACTGGATAAAAAAATCTAAAAATTGGCCCTTTATTTAGCTGGGTAAAATGTAAATCTTGTTTCAGATCGGTGTGTTTAAAATCATTATATGTCCTATTCATGGAATAGATCCTCAGCACCTTTTTGGAATCTCTATTAAGATGCTTGGTCCAGACAATGTTCTTTGAATTGTCAATTTTCAGGTCTCAGAAAAGATTCGCCAGCCTCAAGAAGCACATTTGGAAAATCGTTTGTTGTTATAGTGGGTGCAAAGGTTAAAAAACCTTTTAAATAAACTTTTTTGGGGATTTGTTATTTCCATTGTGCTGAGATTAAAAATTTGTCATAGTTTGGGCTTAATCGGATTTACTAACAGTTAATAAGTTTCCGTCTTCCTCCGTCTTCTTCCCCTCCCTTTTTCCTCTATCCTTCTTTTTTTTCTTCTGGCGCGTGTTTATTTCCATTTCTCTAGTGGGAGACCGATTTTTTTCTCCCAAAGATCCAAGAACCAGCCTGACTCTAAAAAAACTGGTCTGGGTAGATTGAATAATAGAGTATTATAATCTCGTCATCTACTTGTTTAGAAGTGTTTCTCTATGTGGAATGTGATTTAAAGGTACCTCTCTTTTTTGTGTAAAGGTTAGATATTGTAAGTATTGCTATGGCGAAGTATGTGAGTGGTAAAAATTCTTTTTTGGTATTGGCTGCTCCATTATTGGAGGCGTTACTGATTTACCCTTTGAATGTTTCTTTTTGGTCAGTAATGGAATCGTTACCTCAGCCATTGAGTTTTTATTTGTATTCCTATTTTTTACTATTAACCGTTGCGTAATCTTCCTCATCCCGTCATCACATTTTTCTATCCTTATTATCTTTCAAATTAGTCTACAATTTTTCAAGTCTTTTTTGTAGAATCTTATCATTTCCTTTCCTTAAAAAAAGGAGGCTCATTATGAGTTCTATTCTTTCCTTGATAGTATTTAATTTCTTTTGCTAAAATGCCATTTTGTGTATGTTTTAATGTTATAAGTTTCATAGTGCAAATGAGGCATTGTCCACTGATGCCCTCTCCAGGCTCCGATGTACACTGCATCATCTACCTCTAATAAGGATTCGTGTTATTCTAAGACCTCTAGGGATTAATTTTTGTCAAATATTATTAAATAACTGTCAAACCATTTTCTGTATCGCTTAAAAGAAGGGTTCGACGTAGTTTTGTGATTCTCTATTTCAAATTTCTCTCCTCACTCAGTGGGGCAGATCCATCTGGTGAGCAGTAAAATTAGTTTCATTATTTTCCTTCTTGTCCGTCGAATGAATACATTTGAACTTGTAGTTTTCCATGGTCACTTAAAACATATAGGCAACCTCTTGTCCCAGATTCGACATATGAAAATAAACGGAATGGGTGGGGTGGGAATGTACTGGGCGCTTCCAAAGGTTAATGTGAAAAACAGTGTTTTATAAGATTTAATAAACCACAAAATGTAATACACTTAGAAATTCTCTTCATCACCAACCCAGTGATCAAAATAATTATACAAAGTTACGTAAATGCTCTGCTCACTTCCTCAGACAGGACTTTTCCAGGTCCCAGGAATTAAGTTTTTGCTCGGTGGGGAGGAAGAGGCGGTATGCTCAATTGTATTTTAAAATGACAAAAAAGCAAATATAGGAGATTGTGGGTACTGGTATATATCACTCTGTTAGGCTATAAGTAATCGCACTCACAAAACTGCTCGTCATCTTAAGCTGTCAAGATTCTTCTCTCTCGGACTGGAGTAAGTATGGTAGACATGGAAAAGAAGAAAGCCACAATAGTGCATACATTGTGACCAGATATATTCAATAAAAGTATCAGATTGAGTTAAACTCACATTTTCGAATAAATAAAAACGGCTTTGGAAGATAACCGCCGAAATGCATGACGGACCCCATCGGTACACAGCTTTCGAGCGCTCACTCGCGGTCTCACAATTTATTTCCACGATGTGCCCTTCCATGGTCGCGTCAAATAGGTGAGGGGGCGGAATGAAGTTTGTTTTGCCTCTGGAATCAGCCCCGATATGGCCAGTCCTTCACTCTCGGGTTCTCCACACGCTAACTCTAAGCGTTTCGCTGGTGGCTTCGTCGGAGTTTATTGTCGCATGGGTCCCTATCGCTTCATATAGCCCACCAATTAAATAATACAATGTAATATGTAATTTTACCCTCTCGTCCTCAACGATAGGCGCGAGGGTCAAAGACCCGTAATAGTCCTATGAATATACTCATAAAGTGCATACAAAAAAAAAATCTTTATTTACCCCTAAAATATATAAAAAATGTAGATAATGACTAGAGGAAGAGAAAGAAAAAAACAACATTACCACACTGCAAGGTATGAATATATATAAAATGAAAATAAAATTATTTAGTTGAACCCATCAATGTTGCAAATATAGGTAAAGACTAATAATAAATAAAACCCAGGAGATTGCATGAGGGAAACAATAAATGATGACCTCAAAATTAAAAACACCTATATCTATATCAACATTTAACCCAAGGGGGCAAAGGTCGCATCTTATGAATCCAATGATTTTTCCCTCTACAGGCTATTTCACCTGTTGCCACCCCCGCCCATGATGGTCACATGTTCCATACCTATGAAACTCAAACACTTGGGATCTGAATGGTAAAATATAAGACAAGTTTTGATAACTTGTGGTAATAAGACCTTTGTTAATATTTCCACAGGTTCAAAAAATACGAGTGCGTAATGGGCTTGGGTATTACTCCAATGTACTGCAACCCGCAATTGCATTGGTATTAAATAAATCACAAATCAAGTTTTGCAATTGAATATAACTATCTATTTTAAATATTTCATCACCTGGTTTTTCTTAGATAAATGTAAATTTCTCAGTTCTTTAAAATGACATGCTTTTGCAGAATACATCCAAAGGAAGTCTTTCGGCTCTTCCAGCCAATGTTTGGTTTCACATCTTGTTTGATTTAAAGTGGTGGAGCCAACTTAATTTTCAATGCGGGGCTCTTCTAATAGACCCTTTGGATGATCGGGAATATGGTCCTTTAAACGTAATAATTTTTTAAAATATGCAATGTTACAAATGACTTTATTAATTTCCTTAGCGTCTTTATTATTAGGTGTAAGAAAGACCATATTAAATTTTTATTACTAGAGGATCTGTGAGATAGAGGAGAGAACAGTGAGAGAGATAACAGAGTACAGAGGAGAGACAACAGAGGACGATAGAGGACTCGATACAGAGAGAGATTGACGAGACTGCCAAGACAAGACAGATGACACGAGAGAGAGACTAGTACAGCGAGAGATAGACATATGAATAGAGAGAGAGACAGAGGACATAGAGATATACATAGGAACATAAGAGTAGATAGACAGAGGACAGGAAAGAGAGAGACAAGGGACAGAGAGATATACAGAGACAGCGGAGAAGCAGAGGACAGAGAGAGAGACAGATGACTGAGATAGACATAGGACAGAAGAGAGTACATAGTACATAATATATACAAGGCAAGAGATATCAGACATAGGTACAGATAGACAGTGACAAAAGCGAGATAGACATATGACCGAGTACATAGAAAGAGAAAAAGGCCCGAGACAGAGAGGACCAAGCACAAGATAGATGAGAGATAGAGAGAATATAGAGAAGAGAAATAGATATTGGTGATGATATAATTGTGACATTACAATAGTGATAAAGACAGAGGAAAGAAATACATATCTAGTAGAAAGACAATATGAGAGGAGAGGACACAGAAGCGAGAACATAGTATAGTACATGACAGATAGGATAGAGACCATGACAGAGAGAGACATTTACATGGATATAGAGATATTATAGATACAGATGTACTTGTATAGAGAGATAGAGAGAGAGAAATATAGCGATGATAGAATAGAGAGATATATAGAAGCAGATACTTTAGTACTAATATATAGAAATAAGAGATAGAAATACACATAGATAGAAATACATAAGAAGATTACAGAGACAAACAAGGACAATTAGATAAATATAGATAACCTATTACAGATATAGACAGTGACTTTTATATATAGATTATAGATATACAAGAACGGAATAGCAATCGATAGACATACGTACATATAGTAGATACAAGACATAGTATAGACGAAACAAGACAATTTACAGAGATAGCTATACCAAACTAATCGATACAGACGACAGCGATACTACGACAGCGATACAACGACATCGATAACCATACGACATCGTAAGAAATATACATGTATGGTTTGTTAGTTCTTCCTCTCCCCTTGCCCAAAAGACCAAAAAATGTGTGCAAACCAAGGTCTATGCATATAACTAAGGTCTTATTTATTTCTGTTGCATTGAGACAATGGCATAAACAAGCATACACGTTGTAAAAAAACATAATGCATTATAAACTATACAAGGAATGAATAAACAACCTTAGATAAACAAAAGCAAAGCCCACTCACACTGGGAGATTGGAACCTTCTTTTGCCCAGCTCGAGGCCAGTGGTTTTGATCCCTCAAGATCTCCTCCTCGTTGTTTGCTCTCACTGGCGGCGATGCGGCAGTGGAACCGGATAGCAGGGCTCTAACGATCGGAAGTCCTGTCGTCGGCTGGGTCCCTCTCTCAAGAGCTCCGGCAGGGAACAACCGCGTTTGCTAAGCGTCTTGAAGGTCTCCGGATGCCATTGTGTGGCGTAGTATGGCGCCCGATTTAATTATGGGTAAACAATCACACTGGCTTTCTATTAAAAAGTTGTCCCACTTCCAATATAACTATTAGTAATGTCCACATCCAATTCAACTCGATCATAGCCCTTGGGAACAGGACAATAAAAGGTGCTTATTACTTTCAACAGTTAGTGTAACCATTTCTTTAGTGTCAATATATTAAAAACAAACATTTTTTGTGTTAAAATTTGTTTATAAAAAGAAACAATCAATTCGCAGGGTAAAACTATTATATTGTGGTGATGTCTCAATAATCTTAGATTTACAAGATACGACTTTGTGAGCTCACAACACCTATCACGTGTTCTGTGAGCTGTATCTTTTTTAGACCATTAACTGTTTTAGGTTTAGAGGAACTTGCCCATTGGTAATACCAATGGTGGCCATCATGTGGCTGAGTTTGGAAACTACAATCAACATCATTATATCCCTAATGGTTGACCTAATGCTACTAGTACAGAATGCTGTAGACTGGGTGCGGTACCAACCCAAATTTATTAGAATCTAAAAATCTAAAAAACTTTTTTACCAAAAATAATAATTACAGACTTTTTTAGGGGAACTTGTACCTAAACTTTATACTTCATGCGTTTTATGTGTGATTTTTTACAAATGGGGCCATCATGTTGTGCGGAATGTTAAACTACTAGACAATAGTTTATTCCTAATGGTGACTATGTTAGTACAAATGCGGTACCTGTTGACAGTTTAACAAGCCCATTTTATCACATTTAGAAAAATATATTAGAGATCTAAACACTAAACAATTGAAAAAATATTACACAGATTGTTTTAGGGAACTTGAACATTAATAGCTATTTGGACTAAACAGATTATAACTTCAATACAATTTATTAAATTTATAAAGTGCATGTTCTTAGTTGCCACGACTTTAATGCGTCGATTTGTACTTCAAGGACTGGTTCGAGTTGGATTCGTATTCAGGACTGGCACTCCTTTAAAACATTATAGGGGAAAAAAAGTGGATTTGGGGATGGAAACGGATCAGTGTGTGTTCAAAGAAGCTGCAATGGTCCTACTCTCATTAGGCCTATGGGGCCAAGCTTTCAAGTTTATAGATCCAAAAAGTTTATTTTCTTTTTTGAAAAGTTGTCGTCGTTTTCGCCCCCCGCAGCACCTCCAATTGTGGTGGGACTACTTCAATGCCCCTAAATTCAAGCCAGATGGATCTCCTTGGTGTGGTAAGCGAAATGTTTTGATACACCATTGTCCATCATTGCCGCCTAATGTTCTCCTAGTGCTCCAGAATGCGTACCCGTATGGTCGGCTGGTACACCCTACATACGGAGTCCAGCAGGGGCAATTTAGTAGATAGACTACGAATTCAATTTCCAATTGATGAACTTTGAAATGTTGAACTGTTCTCCTTGTTGCTTAGAGCTAAACGGAATTGTCTTTCTCTTTTTTCCCTGTTGCTGCTTTTGGCAGTGTTTACAAACAATCTGTGAAACCTTTTACTTTCTGTAACCAATAAGTCCTGGCCTTTGTCCTACTGTCTGGCCGAAAATGCTGTGTGCTAACCTCCTTTAAATATTATCTGCCCTCTTAAGATAACTTTGGTTCTCTCTCGGGAGGGTATTCTTCAAGGTGTGTCTCCCTGTAGCAGATGCCAGTGTTTATATCAGATCCTGTTGTATGCTCCCGGCATCTTGACTACAGTATATTGTGTGAGAAAGCAATATTAAAAACTCCTCTCTGGTTTTGGTGGATGGTTTTTAAAATTTTCGCTGCGTTTTAAGCTTCCCTACTTTATTATTGCTGTATCCATTTTTCATTATCATAATTCTTTCAATGAATCGGTTCTTCAGAATATTGGATTGTTCCATAAAACTGATCATCGCTACAGTTTCTCTCCTATTCTGCGAAACTGTCCTGGGGGTATTGTTTTTCAGCCATTCTTATGGTGGCAGCTAGTGTAAGCAGTAATTATTGCAGTCAACTGTTTTGAAGAAAGTTTTAGTCTTCAGTTATTATCTTCTAGTAAATTGTTAGATCTAAAGTCTACCGAATTTCCTATGCATGTTGTGAAAGCTAGGTTCCTCTCATTATTGTTAATAAATTCAGAAAGTGATTTAAGGTTTCATATTGCCTCTCCAGATAAAAAACACATCATCGATGTATCTCCGCCATAGACAAAGATCCGCACGAATTCATGTTCCCAGATGGTATCGGTCTCTCCCAACTGCCATGAACAAGTTGGCATAACTCGGTGCGAATTTTGTACCCATGGCTGTTCCGCATTTTGTAAAAAATATGTTCCATCAAAATTAAAAAGGTTGTGTTTAAGAATAAAATTAATACTTTCTAAAATAAAGCGTCTTTGTTCTATGTGAACGGTGGCACATTTTTAGCGTCCGTTCGATGGCTTTAATTCCATCATCATGTTTTATGGACGTGTATAATGAAGTCACATCGCAGGGGCACATTTTTATAGCCTTCTTGCCAACTATCTGTCTCTAATTTTTGAATTTGCGTGGTCTCTGAGATAGGACCGCATCTCCGCAACGTAGGCTGCAGAAATAGATCTATGTACTCCGCCGAAGTCAGACTTGGCGAGCCTACCAGAATAATGGGTCTACCTGGTGGTGCTTAATATCCTTATGATTTTGGGCAGAAATAGAATATTGGCTAACCGTAATTTCCCATTGAGATACTCATATTCTGTTTCATTTAGGACGTCCTGTGAGGCTGTCCTTCTCTAGCATAGTGATAATTCTACAACAGAATTCTTTGTGGGATAGGTCTTCCAACGTGCATGAGGTGATGTCCTCCGACAGTATCGCTCTCCTG
>WSYH01008693.1:0-28231 GCA_036426205.1 Ascaphus truei | reverse complement strand
AAATATATATAGAGGGACTGTGGGGGCCGGTGATTGGCGCGCTTGTGTGCAGCCTGCTGCCAAACAGGAAAAGTGATGCTGCTTATGCAGTAAGAAACAGTAAAAAACAGTAAAAAACAGCCTGCTGTCTGGCAAAAGTGGTGATGCTTGTTTGGCAGTAATCGTTATATTTGGGTGTTTGCCAGAAGCAGTGGTTTCCTCCTCCTTCTGCTGGAGGTGGTATGCGGTGCTGGTAAATGAAGTAAAACTGAGTTTTTTTGGTGTAGGGGTGATTGCCTACTCCTCCTTATGGAGGTGGTATGTAAGTGGCTTCTCTCCCGGGTGCCCGATTCAAAGAAAAAAGGGCCGAAACCGGTGAGTGGGTTAAGGTGAGTTTATTTAAGTCATATACAGCAGAAAGAATAAAAACACTTACAATACAGCTTTGGCAATAGCCCAGCTGCAGCCTGATCGTCCGATGGCGCTCCTCCGACCGGTGTATCCCCCGTGACCGCGTCCGATGGCGGGAACCGGAAGGGGAGGGCTTACCGGATGTCAAGAGGCTGGCTGGGTCCTTCAGGTAATGGGCTCCGGCAATTAAGTATAAGGCATTTATATAGCATGTACTCTTTATATGCTTTACTGTACAAAAGTGGTAAGTGCCGGTTTTTCAGTTGAAAGAAGGGAACTAAATGTAATAACATTACAAAATACAAAATAGTTCCTGTAATATTGTCTCATGTTGTACAAAGCCTGCAGAGAGCATGAGGCAAGAGTAAAATACACCAAGGTCATATAAGGAAACACAGGAAAAGTAAAGAGAGAGTTGATGAGAAACAACACATGTAATCATATGCTTAATTTTCCTCAGAATATAATTATAAAAAGTATTTAGTAAGTTACATCATTAACTGTAAAATGTTTTCCCACCTTCATTTACCAGATTATGTGGAAATAAATTTGCAACAATTATTTTACATGAACAACAGGAGTATTGGAACAGTCTATGTATTGTAAGTCAGTTTTGGAACACAATTGATTTTTATCTTACGTTTCAATGTTTCATTGTACTTTGCTGAAATTGTGTCTTATGCAATACCCCTTCAGAGAACAAAAACCTCCATTTCTGGAGGTAGTTTATTTACTTTAATTAACAAGATGGCCGCTGTATAACTATGTGTAACCGGGACATCATTAGTCCATATACTTGATAGCGTGACCAAATGACTTAAAAATAAACATTATAATGGTATTTGTCTTATAACGTCCCCAATTATGCTGCATCATTGATTTATTTCTCTCCCTCTCCCCTCTCTCTACCCCTTCTCCCTCTCTTCTCTCTCCCATCTCGCTCCCTTCTCTATCTCCCTTTTCCCCTCTCTTCCTCCTCTCCCCTCTTCTCTCTCTCCTCTCCCCCTCCTTTCTCCCCTCTGTTCTCAGTTCTCTTCTCCTTCTCCCATCCCCCTCTCCTCTTATCTATTCCCTCCTTCCCCCTCTCACCTCTATTCTCTCCCTCTCTTCTCTTTCTCTCCCTCTCTTCTTCTCCCCTCTTCTTCTCTCCTCTCTTCTCCCTCTCTCCTTCTCTCTTCTTCCTCTCTCCTCTCTTTACCCTCTCTCCTCTCTTCCCCCTCTTTCCTCTATTCCCCCTCTCCCCTCCCTTCTCTCTCTCTATCCTCTCTCCCTGCACCCCTTCCCCCACCCCCTCTCTTCTTCTCTCTCTTTTTACCTCTCCCCTCTATTCTATCCCTATCCCTTCTCCTCTACCTTTTCCCTCTTCCTTTTCTTTCTACCCTCTCTATTCTCCCTCTCCCTTGTCTTTTCTTCTCTCTTCTCTCTTCTCCCGCTCATCTCTCTTCTCCATCTCCATTCTCCCCTCTCTTCTCTTCTCCCTCATCTATCTTCTCTCGCTCATCCTCCCCTCACTTCAACCTTTACCCACTCACTTCTCCTTCTCCCCTCTCTTCTCCTTCTCCCCTCTCTTCTCCTTTTCCCCTCTCTTCTCCCTCTCCCTTACCCCTCTCTCTTCTCCCTCTCCCCTCTATCTCCCCTCTCTTCTCACACCCCTTCTCCTTCTCCCCTCTCTTTTCTGCCTTCTCTTCTATCTTTTCCCTCTCCCGTCCCTTCTCCCTCTCCCCTCCTACACACACAAACAAACACACACACACACACACACACTTACCAACATATTCACTTATCCACAGACACATTCAGTTACCCTCACACTCACCCACACACTCACTTACCCACACACACTTAAACCCCACACACTCTTACCCACATGCACATAAACTTACCTACACCCCTCTCTTCTCCCCCTTCCCCCATTCTACTCTATCTTCTCCCAAAGGGGCATAAGGGGCCTATGCAAAAAGGTCCGATAAGTCAGTTATCGGCACCTTTACATCAAAAAAGTCTACTGCTATTCTGTAAGCTCTGATATTTTGGTGATACTATAAATTTTTGAGAAAAAATATTCTGAAAAAAAAATGGCCAAACGTGTGGCGATAAGCCACTTATCGGCTGTTTCTCAAATTCACTCAATTCTAGTAGCCCCGATCAGCTTATCGATTCTGATCGCCACTCTAGAATTGAGATTTCTTCTCCGAATGGCCTCGTCAGAAAACGTGGCAAGAAGGTGGGGAGAAGCTGGCGATGAGTGGCGAGACGGCACGTAGAAAGGAAAAAAAAACATTTTCCTGCATCGGATTGATGCCGGGAGACTCAGGAGCTGATATCCATTAATTTCAGCACCGGAGACCCCCGGCATGAATCAAATGAATTAAAAATACATTTACAGTCAACTTCATAACCTTAGCAGCTAACCGCTAAGGCAATGAAGTTGTTAACCACCAGTGCTGTGCTTATTGTGGGCACTGGTGGTGGGTGAAGGATGTACTGCTGCGGCCGAGTTTATTCGAGCATTTGCCCGTTCTCGGCCGCAGCAGTAACTTGGCGCGTGCCGGAGGGTGCCGGGCGCGCGCCGAAGCAGCGGAGGAGCGCCCATTGATCGGGGCTTTATTCCTCCCGCTGCCGGGTCCGCCGGGTCCCCCGGAACCCCCTGCCGCCGTCCCCCACATCGCGGGACACCAGGGCTCCCTCGGGGAGCCCTGGACGCGCGTGCAGGGGGCACAGGCTCCCGATGACGCGTGACCGCGTGTCGGTGACGCGCGGCACGCCGAGGGGTGGCCACTAGCAAGCCGGGAAATCTCCCGGCTTGCGGATCTGGCCGCAGTGTGATAAACTGTCGGTAGTGTATTTGCCCCAAGGTGGGTGTTTAGGCCTTGCAGGGGGCTTGCTGGTGGACTTAACCGCTTCATTACCTTAGCGGTTAATACCGCTAAGGTAATGAAGGGGTTAACCCCTCCCGCTACCCACCTATAGGCCTAAACACCCATCCTTGGGGCTAAGTAGAACAGTTTTTATTTACTGGCTGGCTAATGTTGTTTAATAATGGGCAAATAATCTATTATCCATATCTGGAAAATAAGTTATTTTTCACATTACTGTACTGTATGTGTTTGTGTGGGGGGGTGTGTATTAACTGAAATGTAGGCCATGTTTTTGTTTTTGTAAATACTGGAATGGTATCGCAGGCCAGCGGGGGCCCACGAGGACCACCCAAGGACCCCCGGATGCCCATGGGGACCACCTGAGAACCATTGGACACCTGCGGGTACCACCTGGGGACCCATGTGGGGCCGCCAGACACCCGCAAGGACCACCCGAGGGCCCACAGACACACGTGGGTACAACCCAAGGGCCCCCAGGGGCTAGTGAGAACCACCCGAGGGGATGAACCGGGGACCCCCAGAAAACCGCGGAGACCCCCAGAAACCCACCGAGACCACCCGTAGAACCCGTTGAGGCACACGGACAACTGCGAGGACCACCAGGAGGCCCACGGAGCCTAGCGGGGACCACCTGAGGATGCCCAGACACCCGTGGGAACCCCAGGGGTGCCCTTTGGGGCCTCTGGACATCTGTGGGGACTACACGGGGACCCCCAACGGCCTGTGGTATTAATCCTGTATGTAAAAGAAAAATTATGGTTTTATGTGGGGGCACAGGGAGTGGGTTGTTTATTGGTGCTTATTACATATTTTAATTTAAATTGAATTACTAGGGTATTGTAGAAGGGGGGCTCCGGAGCAGAACCTCGTTGATTTGAGATCCGGTAACCCCTTGCTTCCTGAGATACAGGCCCCATTATGGGGTGCCAGTATCTCCTATGCATGTAAATGTCTTGTGTCCCGTAACTGGGACATTTCAATGCATAGGAGATACTGGCACCCCATAACAGGGCCTGTATCTCGGGAAGAAGGGGGTCCCCGGACCTGAAATCAATGCGGTCTGCTCCGGAGACCCCCTGCTCATCTACACTAGTAATAAAATTGAAATTAAATATTTTTATTTTGGGTGAGATTTGCGCAGAGAGAAGCGGCTCTCTCTCTGCAGCAAATTCAACTAGCCGGGTGAGCCCTTTTCAGAGAGCTGATCATCTCATAGCCAGCAACTCGCCATGTTTGCAACTGTTGCTATCATAGGTATTTGGGGTTTTCTGCATACCGTGATAGAAACCCTGGCGATTATTTCTATCGGTGCTAACAGCATGAGGCCCTAAGTCTTTTGCTAGATTGAGACAGAACTGTATATGTGATCACGCTCCTAAAGATGCAACACTAGTTTTCTACTCGTCTTTGCAAAGGAAAAAGGCGCACGACTACAGGTTTGCCAACTGCAAGAAAGAGAGGGCATGGATAACGGTGTGGTGTGAGGAGTGCTACAACAAAATTGATCGACTGGAATTTAAGGATCCTGAACGAAACACAAATTACCTCTATACTGATAAGGGGGCCATACTTTTTGCAGATAAGCCTGTGATGGATAAGTAAGCTGTAGATCGGTGTCCCCTGGTACTGAAGAAAAATCAGAATGGTGCTACAATAGCAGAGATACCCCACTAAAAATCGTTTAGAACTTTCCAACACTTAGGAGAAGCAGACAGGATGGATAAAATAAAGCACAGAGAAAGCAGCTCCAGGATTACAAAACAGGGATGCCACGGGGATCAATCAGAGTACTCCACCAAGGTTGAACCACCCGAGATCAAGGTTACTGAGCCAGATGCCGGTGGTCACCCTAGTGAAGGGGAAGAAAAGTTTGCCCGACACATAAAAATACTAATTGCCAAGCGAACAAAACAAGACTGAGTAAAATGGAAAAATGAGATTGAGCGAGGAGTCCTCCGCAGAGGTAAGGAATCCCATCATGGAAAGACTGTGCTTGAAAAAGTCCTCCACAAGTGACTAAAGCACATTGAATTCAAGCACATACTGGTAGAGACACTGGTTATTTACACCAGACACAATGACTTTGTAACTGGTGTCCTCTTCAACCATGGCCACAATTTGTGGCCACGAATGGACCAAGAATTAGCAACCATCTGTAATTAATTTCCTGAGTACCACATAAGAGCCTGAAGGCGAAAGCCATTGTTACTGGGAGGAGTGAAGGTCACCTGAAAAAAGGGCTTCAATCCCAGAGTGACTGAAAGCTCTCTCCCTCCAGTTGTTCTCTTTCAAGCCCTAGTCCCATTTCGAAAGAGAGTGGAGGGATGGCTTCAGCCATGGCTAACCCTAGCTACCCACAAACATGGGAGGTACAGTATGTAACAGGGCCTTTCCTCTGTATAAAAGGCTTCCAAAATAAAGCCTGTTTTTATCTGATGAGTCCAGCAAGGAGCTGGTTAACTTCAGCAGAATTTAATTGACCAGTCTCCACCTGGCTCATCAAGCAAGCTTAAAAGCCTGTTGCACAGACTGTCTGGGATCTCTAGCACAGGGGGAGTCTCTGTTGCTAGAGAGATCCCAGGGGAAGAGAAACTCTCTGTTCCAAGGAACACCAGCCCCTGGAACCAGAGGGAAGCCCCACAGACACCACCATAGACCATGGACTGACGTGGAGAGCACCCTGCCTACAGGTATATCTCTTTGGAAAGGTTGGTAAGAGGCCTAGCCTTCCAGCCATCAGACAGGGACTGCTGAATGTGTCAGTCCCCTACATGGGGTTAGGCCTGTGTGACTGGGTGAATAAACGTCACCAGCCCTATGTCTGACAGACCTATGTTTAAGTCTGCAGTGCAGCAGTGACCGGGTTAACATTCAGCTGGGAAGGGCTTGTCAATTAGTCTGGTCCCAGCTGCCTCATCAAGGAGCTTTAAAAAACCCAGGCTGCACATACATGAAGCCTGTCTGAACCAGTGAGATACTGAAGTGCTGAGGGAGAACTACTGCTAAGGTCTGTCTTCACCATGCTATGTTGATGTACTCTTTTGCTATACTGTTACCCTGGACTTTGAACAGCCCCTGTTAGGAAAGGGCAAAGCCACACTCAGGACTTGCTTTCTGTTTGTTCTATATGCAGAAAAGAAGCTGTTTTATTTTTGTGCGCCATATTTTTAAGGCTCAATAAATAAGCCTTTTCAAGAAACCCACGTGTGGTTGCATGTACCCTGCAACATATGGTGTCAGCAGTAGGATGTCCAGAGGCCACACACACAAAAAAATGGAAGCATTTTTAAAAGAGTTTCTGTGTGAGCAGGCCAAGCAGCAGGGACTCTTAATGCAGGGGTAGGCCCAACTACAGGCAGAGAGAGATGAAAGACTATTGCAGCAGCAAACCCGGCTCCTAATCCAGCAGCAGGCAGCACAGGATGAGCGGATGGCCAGGTTGCTGATCCAATCCCAGTGGTCTGCCAGTCCAGAACTTGCAAACAAACTCTCGGTCCTCCTGAGGAAAAGTCTCAGAACGAGGATCCAGAGGCTTTTCTACTGACATTTGAAAGGGTTGCCGAAGCCCACGGCTGGTCTTCAGATCGTTTGGCAACCGCTTTGGCCCCGCTCCTCATAGGAGAAGCCCAGGCCGCATATCGGGGCCTCCCAACGGATCAGGCAAGGGACTACAAACAAGTAAAAGCCACCATACTGGATCGCTTAGGTCTCACCCCAAAGACCTACCCGCAGCAGTTCAGGAACCTGAAGTACCTCTCAGATGAGACCCCAGGTCCTATCTCAGCGGTTATTGGGCTTGTGTACTCACTGGATACAACCCGAGCAACGCACTAAGGAGTCTATTCTTGAACAAGTTGTTTTGGAACAGTTCCTACAAGTAATAGCCCCTTCCGCGGCAACCTCCTGTGAGGGAACCCTCTCCATGTTCGGCCTGCGGAGAACAAGACCACCGGCAAGTGGACGGTCCCCAGATGGATTGTTCCTTCAGCAGGACAGTTGCCTCAGCCTTCCCCAGAGAAAGTTGCAAGCCCTAGCTACTTCCAGCCCAGATTGGGGGTAAAACCGTCCAGGCACTTGTAGATTCAGGCTCTGGAAAAACGCTGGTTTCCAGAAACTGTTACCGCCTGACGTGCTTTCCTTTGACTCCCCATGGAGTATAGAGTGTAAACAGAGCGATGTAAAATGGTATCTGACGGCCAAAATCCTGCTACAGGTAAAAGGTCAGGAGGCCAGGATCGAAGTAGGAGTCTCTCCATGGCTCTCTGCCCCCGTTTTGCTTGGCCGTGACTGGCCTTTCTTTTCAAATCTAATGGCTCCAGTCTCTCAGGAGGAGCCTCATTCTCTGGCTCAGGAGAAACCTGGTAAACTGTTCCCCTTCTCGGCAGACCTGTTCCCCAGTAGACACCGGGTTCCAAAGACTCGGAGGAAAAGACGCTGTGCCAAACAGGACTGGTTGCAGAAATCTGGGACTCAAGGTGGCCCTACTAATAGGCATAAGTCACATGTAATGACTGGGGATGGCCAGGAGGAGGGAGAGATAGGCCCTGGGGATTTACCAGAGCTATGTGTCCCTGATTTTCACCAGAGGCAGAGGGAAGACCCATTCCTGGCCAGACAATATGATAAAGTGGTAAAAATTGATGACCAGATATTGAATGCACATTTTGAATTGTCGAATGATATCCTGTATATGGGTGAACAAGCAGACACAAACAGGGGAGGTCACCAGACAAATATTGGTTCCCAAGGCGTTTGTTAAAACTGTCTTCACCCTAGCCCATACTGCCCCTATGGTGGTCACATTGGCAGAGATAAAACCTTGTACTGTATTTCGTTCCGCTTCTATTGGCCAGGGATGCATAGTGATATTGCTAAGTTATGTGCGGCATTTCCTGAATGCCAGCTAACTAGTCCAAAGGGACAAAAAACAGCCCCCTTGGTTCCTCTACCCTTGGTGTCAGTTCCCTTAGAGAGGATTGGTGTAGACTTGGTAGGGCCTATGGAGCCTTCTGCGAAAGGACACAGGTTTATTCTCGGAATAGTCGACTATGCAACAAGATATCCTGTGGCGTTCCCCCTGAGGACAGCAACGGCAAAGCAAGTAGCCAACAAATTGTTGGAGCTGTTCTCACGGGTTGGACTTCCCCAGGTTTGTTGACAGACCAAGGTACAAATTTTATGGCTAAACTGATGCAGAATGTCTTAAAATTACTAGAGTTAAAGTCTGTTCGAACATCGGTCTACCATCCCCAGACTGACGGATTGATGGAAAGATTTAATCGAACTCTAAAATGTATGCTGAGAAAATGTGTAGATTCAGAGAAGAGAGCATGGGAGGAACTTCTCCCTTTTCTGCTGTTTGCAGTGCGGGAAGTTCCCCAGGCCTCCACGGGATTCTCTCCATTTGAATTACTGTATGGCCGCCAACCGCAGGGTATCCTAGACTCCTAAAGGAGTCCTGGGAGGAACAGCGGTCCCCTTCTAAGAATACCCTGCAATATGTATTAGATCTTAGGAAGCGCCTAGATGTGGTCGGTCATTTTGCTAGGGAGAATCTTAGATCAGCCCAGGACAGTCAGGAGAGACATTACAATCAAAATGCTCGAATGAGAGTGTTTCACCCGGGTGACCAGGTGATGGTATTGTTACCCAGTTGTGAGAGCAAACTCCTAGCCAAATAGCAGGGCCCATTTGAAGTACTCTGCCGCACGTGTGATGTGGATTACGAGATCGCTCAACCAGGGTCCAGGAAGGGTAAACAAATTTACCATGTGAACTTGCTGAAACCCTGGAAGGTGCAGCGGTCTCTATTCATCCACCCGGTGAAGGAGGAAACGGACCTGGGTCCTCAACCCCCACGGGGGAACATCGTTGGTGACGAGCAAATCCCAATGGGTAGACAATTGTCCTCTGAACAAAAAGGGGACTTGTTAGAGATAATTACACAATTCAATGATGTTTTTTCTGATTTACCAGAGCAAACTAATTTAGTTTCACATGTGATAGAGACAGCACCTGGGGTAAAAATACGTTCTCGTCCTTACAGGTTGCCTGAAAGCATAAGGCCCTGGTAGAGAAGGAGGTACAAGAAATGTTACACAGGCGTGATTGAGGAATCATGCAGTGAGTGGTGTAGTCCACTAGTTATGGTCCCTAAACCCGATGGGAAGGTAAGATTTTGTGTGGACCTTCGAAAGGTCAATGCGGTATCCAAGTTTGACGCATATCCGATGCCAAGGGTGGACGAGTTAATTGACACCCTTGGTAACGCGGAATATATATCCACGCTGGACTTAACAAAAGGATACTGGCAAATACCTTTAGAGGAAAAGTCCAAGTGCAAAACAGCCTTTGCCACTCCCATAGGTTTGTACCAGTTTGTGACAATGCCATTTGGACTGCATGGAGCCTCAGCCACATTTCAGAGACTCATGGATAAAGTGCTGAGACCTCATAGGGTTTATGCCGCAGCCTACATAGATGATATTGTCATTTATAGTAAACACTGGCGGTGCCATCTTAATAGGCTGAAAGCGGTCCTCAGGTCTCTAAAAGAGGCAGGGCTCACAGCCAACCCTACGAAATGTGCTTTGGGTAAGGCGGAAACCAAATACTTAGGTTATGCAGTGGAAGGTGGAAAGGTAAGGTCACTAGCCGACAAGGTAGCTGCCCTGAAAGAAGTTCCGACCCCCTCAAACAAAAACACAAATACGCTCTCTGTTGGGTTTAGCAGGGTACTATCGGCGGTTCATCCCCAACTACTCTGAAGTTGCAGCCCCACTAACAGACCTCACAGAAAAGTGCGCCCCTACACAAGTAGTATGGTCAAGGGAGTGCCAGAGAGCCTTTGAGGAGATAAAAAGGTGTCTATCAGTGGGTCCCGACCTTACAAGCCCAGACTTTAACAGGCCTTTTATAGTGCAAACAGATACATCAGAGACAGGGCTAGGGGCAGTGCTGTCACAACAGTTTGAGGTACAGTAGTGGAACATCCGATCCTTTTTCTGAGTAGGAAATTGTTCCAGAGGGGAAAAAAACTACTCTGTGATTAAGAAGGAGTGCCTCGCAGTAAAGTGGGCAATCAAGGCCTTGAGGCATTACCTGGCAGGAGTCCATTTTACTTTGGTGACAGACCATGCTCCATTGAAGTGGTTAAATAGTATGAAAGACTCTAATGCTAGGTTGACCAGGTGGTATATGGCCCTCCAACCCTTGCAGTTCTTTTTTTGCTGAAAAGAAGATATTTTATTTTTGTTTGCCATATTTTAAAGGCTCAATAAATAAGCCTTTTCAAGAAACCCACATGTGGTTGCATGTACCCTGCAACAGCCTGGTTGTTTTTTTCTGCTCTAATTTTATTTGTTGAGATTAAGCTATGTTCTGTTTAAAGCTATTGTCTAATAAAGCCTACGTTTATTTCGCCTATAACAGCTCCATTGTTGTACCTTGTGCGCACATCTCCTACACCCACATACACTTACTCAGATACACACACTCTTACCCACATATACATACACTTATCCACATGTATGTATGTATGTGCAGTATGTATGTATGTATATCTTTATTTATATAGCACCGACACTGATGCCACTGCTCTTTCCTTGAAATCACTTCACTGGGAGTTAGTTCCAAACATCCTGGAACTAAATTCGGCTTGCAATCCTAGCCGCTACGTTCTTTTTGAGAACTCGGTTGCAAAAAGCTGGACATAGAAAATATTTTGCCTTGAAATTTCTGAAACCGGTCTCTTGCTATTTCTCCGAGAGCATCTTTTGGTGCATTCAAATTTGCCGCTGCTGTTCTGGCGCTTAGAATCTGTTGACCGGATTGGCTGAGGGATTTGTATAGTTTTTTGGAACTCATTCACAAAATACTACAGCCAATCACAGTGTGGGAACTTTCTCACCAACCAATCAGAGTGATGCCAGTCTTCTGAAGACGGGCAAGGGCATGCGCAAGCTTAGCACCTTAGCCACTTGATATTCAAGCCACCCACTGGTTTAGGCTCCTAACCGTCTGGTGGGGCAAATTGTAGTCCCAATAACCTCCATTAATCCCAGTATGTGGGTACTCGTGCTTAAACCTCCTGCTCAAATGTCCTTCACACCTCTGGCATTCTCTGTGGCTTTCATGTCCATTGTCTGAGTAGAGAACAGAACATCGGATCTGAAAGTCCTAGCTCATAATACTATGCACAAAGCATATATATATATATTTTAAAACGCTCTGTTAATAAAATATACACTTTAAGCTTTCCTAAGTCTTATGGTTATGGGAAATAAAATAAGAAGCTGCACTTTATTCCTTACTAGCCATAATCCCCACACACTATAAACTAGACTTTGACTTTTACAACTCCTCACAACCTTATCTATGTTTGGAGCAGCTCATAACACCTATACCGGGTTCTGGGTAACCTGGGCATTAACTTGTTATCCCTCTTAACCTAGTGACCCCTTGACCGTTCCAGGGACACTTCACATCCCTATGCCCCATTTACCTTTCTTGTCTGTGCTGAAGTAGGGAATCCTAGCGGTGAGTCGTGCAAGCGTTTTCAAGGTTAGATTTTGCCGGAACAATGTGCCTATATGTATCTGGGAATCAAGCACGATTCTCGGGTACATTGTTGGGATATCAGGCAACTCTGGACCTCGACTACCTAAACACATTCTGATAACACTTTCTCCGCAAAACCCCCTTATAACTTATTCCCAGCAATCTCTGCTGGCTGGCACTCCTGGAAAGGTAAAAACAGCACCTATAGCTTGAGGAGTAATTGCAAGCTGCACACACCTGCTCATCTCTCTGCTCACAACCGAGACATTGTCAAGACACCGGGACAGTTCCTTAAAAGAGGGGACATCTGGTCACTCTATTTATTGATATGCTACAGAGAGAAATAGGCCCAGTGACCATGATTTATTACCCAATAAATGCACACTCTGGGTTGGGAAAAATTATTTGGGCAAGAAATAACTCCCAAACTGCGGTGACCTCCTGGTGTTGGATTGTGCTGGTTCTGTACCATGCAGTCGCTCAGCGCACAAGAAGTAAAATAAAGAAATATATAAAAACAGACTGCACTGATGATGTTTTTAACAGACGTTTTAATAATGCCTTGTGTATACTGATTGTGTCAATTTGTCAGGAACAATTTTCACCTCCAGGGACCCAATCTTTTCTTAGCTATTTACTGGTGAAGTTACTTGTATTACTTTCTAGTTTATAAGGGGATTTAAATGGTCGTCCATTAGGAAGCCAGAGCCGATGATGTTGCGGCTTCCTATTGGTCCAATACTTGGCATTCATTTTGTTTCCCCTGGAGTTAGATTTAAACCTGGAACTGGGGACTCCCTAGAGTGTTTTTCTCCTCTAAGAGATCACTCAATACTAATGTTGTAAAAGAAATAGGGGGCAAAAAAAAAAGTAGAGGGAACTGCTACTTTAACTATATGTAGCCCTGTCTGGTTTGGGCTATCCTCCTCCTGGCAGTAATCCCCGGTAAGGGCAGGTTTCCAGGAGTAATCATGGGTTTTCCCCACCTATCTGCAGCTCAGTGAGTCACAGAGAAGGTAGGTAATCAGGCCTGGTTTCCAATCAGGGGCAAGAGGCTGGTTCCTACTGGATCTGTACTTAAGGGGCTGCACTTCCTGAATCTCGCAGTCTGCCTTTACTGTGAGAGAGGCATGGTCTACCCTTGAGCAGTGTGCAGGGCTCTGCATACTGTGTGCCTTTCCTTAGGGGAGCGGTGGTAGACTGTTCCCCTTACTCTACCAGAGAGTAAGGGAAGAGGTAGGACTGCTCCTGGTACCCGCTGGCTGGGAGAGTAGGTCCAGGGACATCCTAAGGGTGAAGGCCCTATATGAGCTGTTGATGACTGCTGTGCTGTGTGCATAGAGAATAAAGAGATCCTGTTTACTATACTTCTGTCCTGAGATTGAAATCTATTGGGAAGGAGAAAGAGACTCTCAAGCAGGGATTTCTCCCCTTATCCTGGGGACTGCAAGAGAAGGAGGTGCTGTCACCGTGAGTAAGAATCCATATATGCCCCAGAAGCCTGTCCTGTTGACATCCCCTACCATCATGTGGGAGACTCAGGGCTACTGTTTATCAGCAGGTATGTACCACACCACTCCAAGTAACCGGCATAGTTTTCCCCGTGGTAGACCCTATTTGCGATTGGGGGGGGGGGAAAACAGGGTTACATATACAAAATACTATATGTTGCACAAATCTTGCAGAGTTGGGAAGATTAGGATAATGGAGCCCTATTTAATATTCGACAGAAAAATAAAACCATTCAATACATTGGACATCAGATCACACATTGTCTCATAAAAATAGGTCCATAGAAAACACATTTTGATCATTACAGTTCATTTTAAAGTGTCAATCATTGGATGCCTGAAATATTAGATATTAAATATAATTAAATAAATATTAAATATAATTTGAGCAGTCAAGACCAGAAAAATGGATAGTCCTGAAAGTAGTCCTGATTTAACATGATTTAGTGCCTCTGGGCCTTTACAGGAAAAAAACCTATATTATTCAAATCTCTTCTTTAATCTGTCCAATGGTAAAAAGAGGATTCTGTCATGCAAATAAACATAAATCATGGGGGACACAAACTGGTGGAGAGCAGTAAAAAGCCCAGATGAAAAGATGTCATGGGCACCATGAGATTATGCAGACACAAAGGGAACTGGCAAATATTTTTCATTATCTCTACAATCCTCATACTGTATCAGATGCAATTTAAATACTTTAAACAATATTTTTAGGCACAAGACTCTGCCTCATAAAGATCACCATCTAATTTTGGTACTAAAGGAAGTACAGTGAAAGAGTGTTAAATTACAAAAGTCACAATGACTTGACTGTGAAATTTGAAAGGTTACGTTTGCATGAATGTATGTGTGTATGTATATATGTATTTGCCATCCATGTACATAGCACTTTACAGCAATACTGTAATCCATGTGACATACTGTAATAATAGGAGAGATAATGGGAATAAGGGCTTCAGACATAAACGTGACACAAAGAAAAGAAGTTGCTGCCAAAAGAGCTTATAACCAATTATATAAGCAGTGTGTATGTGTGTTGGCTATGTATAATCTACTTATGTGGAAAGGCTTCTTCCTCAAACCAAATACGTGTATATAAAGCACAGGTTTATTTCATTTGCATTCAATCCAAATATCTTATTTTGTCTTGATTCAGGACACTTTGGTTTAATGTTGAAGATACTATTTATTTCTTAAAACATAGTTTATTAAATGCTGTGTATTCACCGTATTTGTTTCCTTTTTCTAATAGGTTAACTGCCATCCGATAGATTTTGGTGGGAACTTCATTGAAAAGTAAAGAGACTTTGTTATTTTACAGTAGTTTTCAAGAACATACTTTTCCTGCGACCTATTCTAAAAATAATCATGGAAACTATGTACATAGTTGCAGGGATTGGCTTTGGTGTTTTTTTTGTGATTTTTGTTTTGGTCTTTATAATCCACCTGTGTAAAAACTGTGAAAGACATGAACAGCGACATTACAATGCAGCAACAGAAGCTAATGCCATTTCTGTTATAAATTCCCAGTTTAATACACGTGCTATGATACCTGAAGGGAACAGTCTGAGTTCTGAAGGACTAGTCCAGCAAAGTTATGGCTCTTCGGTCCAGCATTTTCAAATCCCTTATTCATCCACTGTTTCTCAACAGCAGATTTCTCCACATTACTCAGGAAATGTTAACAATGTACCAAATGGTGTTATGAAAGAAAATCCTCCAAGCTATGAAGAAGTCATGAGACAGACATAACCCAAATCTGTATGGCATTTTCAAAATGGATTCAAACCAGATGCCTGAAAGGAATTCGCCTGCCAGAACCCATCCACCCCCCCCATCCCTGCTTCAGTTGTGTCTTATGCAACACCCCTTCAAAAAACAAATACCTCCATCTCTGGAAGTATTTTGTTTACTTTAGAATCTGAGGACTTTGTACTCCAACAAGATGGACGCTGGATAACTATGCACTCAGCATAACATTGTACATTATGAGTCAATATTATTGATGTGCTACAGAGAAGAATAGGCTCGGTGCTCATGATTTCATTAATCAATAAATGCACACCCTGGGTTGGGAAAATCTATTTGAACAAAAATTACTCCTAAACTGCGGGGGCCTCCTGATGTTGGATTGCATTATTTCTGCGCCATGCCGTCACATAGCACACAAAACATAAAATAAAAGAAATATATAAAAACAGACAGCACTGCTTGTGTTTTTAACAGAAGCTTAATTAAAATAATAACTCTTGTATATTATTTTCCAGAATGACTTTCCTAATAAAATGTGTGAAGTGGTCATGTATCTGTATAAACAATATGTTTCCTTTTGTGACATACAGTACATTTAATATTATGGAACTGTAAAAATATACATATGTTATGTTCATGTTTCTAAATGTAATATAATATATTGTTTAAGAATTAAAGCATGTAAAAAAATGTTTTAGTATGTTATGAGTTGATAAGAAAAACAAGCTTTCACATGTGTTTAGAAATAATCTGTGTTCTTTCTTTCTAAAATGACCAAAGGCAGGTGAAATTAGGACAGGTTTCAGTTTTAGAGGAATCGAGTACTTGTGATACAGGGTGTATGATAGTTCTTCCAACAGTAATATAGAAGGAGGTACAGTAGTAGGGTCAGGTTTGGGAGCAAATATGAGGAGCTCAGTTTTTGACATGTTAAGTTTGAGTTGGCACAGGGCCATCCAGGACAATATACAGTACATATGCCACTCTCAATAGCACTCCTTTTTGACACTTATATACATATATATATATATTGTTGGGGCGCAGGGGTTCCCCAAAAGAGCTTGCTGGGGTTTTGTGTGTTAACCTATTCCCAGCTGTTTCAGCTGTTGGAGGTTAGTGGCTCCTCCTTCCCAGGTTTTAAGCCCACCCCTCCCCACTTCCCAAGTTAGTAGGTCCTTTTATTCTACAGGATATAGATCCAATGTGGTCTTTCTCCCTCCTAATAGAGGTATATGAGAATTGTAATCCTAATAGAGATATATTAGTATTTTATCTGGTAGTGTTAGGACTTGCGAACAGGGTCTGCCTTGTCGTGGCTCGCAAGCTTACAACGCTTTGGCCAAAGGGTTAAACTAAATGACCCTTTTTCAAGAGAATATATAAATATTTTACTGTGTATTTTTGTCATGTTGGATGTAGCATTGGGCTTCTCTGTCGTCTGTTGTATACATATGCCACGCTCAATAACACTCCTTTTTGACACTTATATACATATATATATATATATATATATTGTGGGGGCTCAGGGGTTCCAAAAAGAGCTTGCTGGGGTTTTGTGTTTGTTACCCTATCCAGAACACAGCCACTTCGGCCAAGGGGGCCAAAAGCACTCCTCAGTGGAAGAGTAAGCCTGCAGCAGCAGGTCAGAGAACCCAAAACTTCAGAGTTCTGACATGAAAGGAGTTGCTACCAGTGCAACAAGACTGAGCACATCAAGCCAGACTGACTGGACCATCAGAGGTCCGGGGGACCCCATCAGGGGCAATGCTCTCCAGCTGCAAAGACACTCGCCCGTGTGAGACAGGCTCACACAGGGGAGTCAAGTACAGCCGTCTGACCAGCCCTGCGGGGAACCTCCACGGGGAGATCTGTACTTGCCACCCAGGAACCAGCAGCGGAGACAGAGGGACATCAGATTGCACCAGTCGGGATGCAGTCCAACGATGTCCGGCAGAGGCATCTACGACCAGTGACTATCTGTAACGCTTACGCTGCCCACGAGCAATACAGGACCCTGGTACTGAGGTGGGGAGGTAGTAAACCATGCACCCACAGCAGCGGAAGCATGCTTGGCAGGTGGATTGTCAAACATACCCGGGACTGGGTTGGAGAGAGTGGGTTAGTCGATACTTGCAGAGGTCTTGGAGTATAGATTTCAGAATAGTCAAAGTCCGTCAGCCGTGGTCTGGGGTTGGAGAGGTCAGAATAATAGATGTCTGTATAGCCGTGGTTTGGGTTGGAGAGATCAGCAGAGTCGAGGATAATCCGAGGTCAATAGCCAGAGATAGTCCAAAGACAAGCCGGGTCGGTACACGAAGGGTTAACTGCCAGAAAAACAAGACAAGGAGCAGGGCACAACGGAGCTCAGGGCTACAAGAGATTATGCTCAGCAAGGTATGACAGGAACTGCAGGGTACTTATGGGAAACAGGAACCAGTAGCAAGGGAGGCGGAGCAGAGGCGCGGCCTCAACGGAGGCAAGGATTGGCTGCAGGAGACAAGTGGGCTAATTGAATACTTGCCACGCAGCTGGGGAGCGGTGAACGTCGTCACGTGTGCACGCCGCACGTGAGAGAAGCGCGGCGCATCCGCGGTGGCGGAGCTAAGTTCCTTGGCACACTAGAAGAGCTGCACACGCTCTGTAAACAGAGCGGGGGTGCGTGCACGCACTGGTTCCAGAGCGGAGGTCTGAGATAAGACAGGTAAGGAGGGAACACGCCACAAAGGACGTGTTCCCTGATTCCTTACACTATCGGAGCTCGCC
The DNA here is from genome assembly GCA_036426205.1 of Ascaphus truei. NCBI lineage: Eukaryota > Metazoa > Chordata > Amphibia > Anura > Ascaphidae > Ascaphus > Ascaphus truei. Next base: position 10,374 of record WSYH01008693.1, on the reverse strand, counting down.
ATGCAGCCGGCTTTCATGACTCCAGTGCCGCTGTCACCCTGGTCCGACCTGATATGGTCCAGCCAGAGGATTTGCTATTGGGCACCGGGATGCAAGTGATCATGCCAGACGGAGGACCGAAGTCCCTCCAGGTTGCCTGGGTCTTTCTTGATTGGTTGCTGGATGTGGCATGGGGGAGGTGGGGGTATTGCCTGGGTTTGATGCTGACGTCCACCTTGGCAATGACTTGGGGCATGTAATATGTTTTCATGGCAGAGCTGGCTCCTGTTGCAGCAATTACCAGGAGTCAGTATCAGGAGTTGCACCTGAAGGATCCACCGTCCCCCTGCAATTGAGACCAACAGTTCCAGGGATCTCTGAGGAGATCAGGCAGGTAAATTAGACTGGGTCTCGACAGTGTACTGACTTACCTTCCCCTTTACCTGTTCCCCTGACTTAGAAACTAAGGAGGGGTGGCCATAATTAGGGACACAGTTTAGGGATGCGGTGAGGTCTGACCCCAGATTGGAGCGCATGAGGCTCCGGGCGTCCGAAACTAACTCGGACAGTGGGGCAGAATGGTTCTCATGGCACTGCAGGCTCTAATATAGTGAGCAGATGGCTATGGGTCTAGATAGGGTCTGGACCGGTAGGCGACAGTTAGTGGAACCGAGGGAGTATAGGCACCAGTTGTTACAGGTAGCCCACTCAATTCCACTAGCAGGGCATCAAGGGGTCACTCGGATGAGAGCCCAGCTGTTGCAGCATTATTACTGGCTGGAGGCATCATGGGCTGTGGCAGATTTCTGCCGCTCCTGTGATGCCTGCCAGTGAGTAGGTAAGGCGGTTGATCGGGTGAGAGCAACCCTGAACCCGTTACCGGTAATTGGGGAACCTTTCCAGAGGGTAGCTATGGACATAGTGGGACCCCTCATGATCCCCAGTTGGTCGAGTAAGAGTTACATTCTCATAGTGGTGGATTTTGCCACCCGATACCCTAAGGCTGTAGCACTTGCCACCATCGATGCTAGGGCAGTAACAAAAGCATTGCTAGTTATATACACTAGAGTAAGTTTCCCTAGCGAGATTCTAACCGATCAAGAGTCGCAATTCATGAGTGAATTGCTACAGTGTCTCTGGAACACGTGCGGGGTGAAGCACCAGTGCACAACCTCTTACCATCCCAAGACCACCCGTCTATGTGAGAGGTTTAATGGTACTCTGAAGCAGATGCTGCAAGCTTTTATAGAAGCTGAAGGGAAGGACTAGGAGATTCACCCACAGCATTTGCTGTTTGCATGCTGAGAAGTACCGCAAGAATCTACCGGGTTCTCTCCCTTTGAACTGCTATATGGTCGCAGGGTACGGGAACCTCTTGACTTATTCTGTGAGGGATGGGAAGGGGAGACTACTAATATGGATGCATCTGTTCTTCAGTATGTAGTACATCTCAGAGACCAGCTAGAAATGTTTATGTGGTTGGCACAGGCTAACCTCAGGGAGGCTCAGACCAAGCACAAAGCTTGGTATGACCAGAATGCCCATAGAAGATTATTCATCCCAGGACAGTACTTGTTCTAAAGCCAACTCAGCAGAATAAATTAATGGCTGCCTGGTCTGGACCGTACACGGTTCTCAGAAAAATGAATGAGTACAACTATGTTGTACAGTTAGATGAGAGACAGGAAGAACTAAGGCCTATCACATTAATATGCTAAAGGAATATTTTGCACCAAGTGTGGCATTAGTGCTGGATATTTGTAGCCCCCCGATGGGGGAGCCAGTGAGTGATGCTCTGCCTGACATCCCAGGGGAATCTAGGCAGGGGGGCACCGTAGCGCAGGTAGAGGTAGTGTCCCAGCTCAGCGCACAGCAGAAGGTACAGTGAGGGCTATGCTAGAGCAGTAAAGGGTTCTGTTCACAGACAAGCCGGGCAGAACACATATCACCGATCACCCAGTGCTTACCGGTGAGCTGAGACCTCTGCATAAGCATGCCTATTGGGTATCAGCAGAGGTGAAGGGCAGTATAGAGAAGGAAGTAGAGGAGATGCTGGCCTTAAAGGAAATTGTACCATCCCAGAGCCCTTGGGCTTGTCCGGTAGTCCTAGTACCTAAGGAGGACGGGACCACTCGCTTCAGTGTGGACTACTGGCAGCTCAATGTGGGAACATTGTCAGATGCTTATCCCATGCCCTGCATGAACGAGCTGTTAGATGAGCTTGCGGTGGCAAAGTGTCTGACCACTATGGATCTGAGCAAAGGGTATTGGCAGATCCTGCTGACCCAGGAGGCTAGGGAGAAGTCAGCATTCATTACTCCATGTGGCCTCTATTAATTCTTAGTGATGCCATTTGGGATGAAGAATGCTCCGGCTACCTTCCAACGCCTGGTCAATAGGTTACTGGAAGGGATGCAGGGGTTCGCAAGGGCATACTTGGACGACATTGCAGTGTTTAGCGGGACGTGGGACAGTCACTTAGTTCATATAGCAGTGGTGCTAAGCAGAATTAGGGCAGCAGGGCTCACACTGAAACCTACCAAGGGTTTTGTAAGTATGGCAGAGGTTTTGTACCTAGGGCACAGGGAGGGTGGAGGGCACCTTAAGCCTGAACCAGCTATGCTTGAGGCTACAGTATCATGCAGTGGCCAGTCCCCAAGCTAAGAAGCAGTTTATGGCTTTTTTAGGCACCGCTGAGAACTATAGGAAGGTTATCCCACAGTACAGCGCCGTGGCTAAACCCTTGACAGATCTGACACAGAAGCGACTCCCAGTTATGGTAGCCTGGTCACCTGCCTGTAAAACAGCATTTCAGGCACTCAAGACAGTGCTAGCCAGCGCACCCATCCTCGCAGCCCCTGACTAATCAAATACATATTTGGTGCAGACTGATGTCTCCGATTATGGTATCGGTGCTGTACTCAGTCAAGTGGGGGATGGGGGGGGAGAGCATCCTGTGGTGTACCTGAGCAGAAAGTTACTGCCCAGGGAAGTGGCTTATGCCACTATTGAGAAAGACTGTTTGGCTATTGTGTGGGCTCTGAGAAAGCTGCAGCCCTATTTGTATGGCAGGATATTCACTGATCACAACCCCTTGAGTTGACTACAAAGGCTGTCCGGGGAAAAGGGCAAGCTCCTTCACGAAAGTCTCGCCCTGCAAGAATTTGACTTTTACATCAAGCATAAGAAATGCAGTGAACACGGCAATGCCAATGGACTTTCACGCCAGCAACCTCAAGACGTGTCAGGCAAGTTAAACTTGCCGGACAAGGCGACCGTAAAAAAGCCTTCATCTTAAGGAGGGAGGTGTAATGGTGAAGGGGTTAACCGGATTACTAATAAAGGTTCAGACCACTTGGTTACCCCTGATCCGTGTGTTGGGGTCCTAGAGTGTCAGCTCTTGGACCTAGATGTCCTAAATGCATTACTGTGACTGTGTGCAAATTATGCGACATTAAAGATTTCTGTGTGTTTTGCCTTTTCTGGGATGCTGGGACTAGGAGATTTCCAGGCTGTAGGTTTTAGAGTGGGTTTGTCGGAGAAAGTCTTTACAGAATGTGGCTATGTATCGGGGTTCCAGAATTATGGGATATCCCAGGTATTGGATCCGGGAATCGAGTGAGATTCTCGCATGCAGCCAAGCACATTGCTCCGGGCAAACTCTGACTCTGAAAGCGCTATTACTACTCACCGCCAGGATTCCTGCTGCAGCATCTTCCAGACAAGGAAACCGGGCATGAAGGGGTTAATGTACACCTGCGATCTCCCCCGGGGTCCCTAGTAAACAGAGGGGTCCCTAGTATAAAGAGTGGTACCTAGATACATGCCCAGATACCCTGCACCTAGTGTAGGGGTTCAGGGGGGCACTCCAGCTAAGTTATAAATCTGAGAGTAGTTTGTGTGTGTAAAAGTTTTAAAAGTTATTTTTGTAATGTGTGCCACGTATGAGGCTAATGAATGTAGGTAACATATACACTCACTGATATCAGAACAGGGACATATATTTTTCCACACATAAGACAGGACACAGTATATTTTATTAAAGGGTTATATTTAATAGGTATACTTGTCAAAGCGTAGAAATAAAATCAATGAGTCAAAGGGTTCAAAGTAACAGGTGAGTTTATCTGTACCATGGCACAATTTGAGAGAAAAGAATTCCAAAAAGGAACTCAGGCCTCTGCAAACATATTGCTTGGTATCACATTTTTATACATTTCAAAATGAGTAATACGCCCCTTAAGGGGGCTGGCTTAGAGATAAATAATAATATGATGACATACAAAAATACATATTGGTTGATACATAAATATGCTTTACATTGCTATATTCTTATCCTATATACCATATATGTGGGCCACCCTTAACCTTGTGACATAAGGAAGTTACTGTGTCCAGCCCTGTGTGTTACTGTATCTGTCAGATAACAGAACCTAAGGTCAGCAGGAATAACCAAGGCAGGAAAAACCTCTTAGGATTGCATTTTCAATTCTTGCATGCCTTGTAGGAATTACACAAGGGTGGGTTACATCCAGAAGCGATACTCTGCAGAATCAAACATTCACAGTTCATACACGAATGAAACCAATAAGCATACATACAAGCAAACACTCAAAATGGCGGTTAGGCCAAAATGGAGGTGATGATAGCCACACACATTATCTCAATCTTCACATACTGTATATACTGGTAACTTGTAAATGAACTGTGGGATTTCCAAGTCATGAATTCCGAGCAGACCAGATGGCTACCAAGCTTGGTGCCTATGGGTCTGTGAGAAGTCAGGACATGAAAGCCTCAAGGATGCCAAGGTGTTAGAACAGGAGGGGTACTGCAGTTCTGCTTGATTACCCACATCCTGGGCTAACACAGGGCTATCTGGCCACCATTTGCCAGAACCCAGACTATGTGGAGCCTGGACGGCAGGTGGGCTCAGTATGCAAAGAGGCAGAGGTGCCAGTTTGGCACAGGCCCCTTTACAGACTGAGAAAAGATGCCCATCTGACTTTACAATACTGGCAAATCGGTGATTGGCTGGCAGGGAAATTCCCATGCAGTGATAGGCTGTAGAGGTTGGTGAATGAGAGCCTGAAACCCTTAAGTCAATCAGGAGCGCAGATTCTAAGCGCCAAACCAACTGCAGCAAATTTAAAGATGCTTTGTACTGAATAGACGCGAGCCGGCTTCAAGAAGTTTCTACGTCCTGCTTTTGAGAATGTAGCGGTCGCGTGTTGCATTGCATGTCGAAATCAGTTCCAGGACTTTCGTGAGTACCTACCGGTCAAGGAAAAGGGCTTCTACAGAGGTCATTTTTGTGAATTTCGTTTAGAGGATAGATTTATTCGTTAGCCCCATTCCCAGTAAGTGTGTTACCCTGTAAATTGCATTTCTTCTCTGTTTCTCAGGGTGTCCTCCCCCCCTTCGAGGGGGGATCACCTCTGAAGTGGATTTCTTCTCTGTTTCTCAGGGTGTCCTCCCCCCCTTCGAGGGGGGATCACCTCTGAAGTGGATTTCTTCCCTGTAAATTGTGTTACATTGTGTGTACAGATGCAGCCACGAGTATTAAAACTCTTGCCTTTTAAATTCTGGGGCAGTCTCACAGTAAATGCCTCAACATTACTGCAACATTGCCTCAACATTTCTGTGAGATTCCCTATGGCCCATCGGATTAACACAGCAGTTTGAATGGGACTGCAGTGACCCCCCGCTGTTAATCCGATGGGCCATTAAGAATCTCACAGAAATGTTGAGGCAATGTTGAGGCATTTACTGTGAGACTGCCCCAGAATCTCCCAGGTAAGTGTGTTCTAATACTGGTGGCTGCATCTATATGTCTTTTCCTGATATAAATTACAGTTTATTTTACCTCTTTGCTTGGTGAATCAATGGTATGTATAAAAAGGTGTTAATAAACCTGGTCTCCCATGACACACTTCACACACCATGATGAGCTAATTGCATACACATTGCAGGAGTGACCACCAGCGCTCCAATACAAGTGACTCTTCCGATGATATACAGTAAGTGAAGATCACGCTGTATGTTGGTGGCTATACAGAGAGATTAATTCTCCATCATTGACTGCTACAATACTAAGCTATTCCCTCTGACAACTAGAGAGATAAGAGGTTTATTTCTCTCAAATAGCAAGCCCTTTATACTACGAACCTTCACTCTTTGGGGAAGTAATATTATACAATACCTCACGAGTGAATCATGTGCAATCATTAATAACCGTTTAATATTCACTGGATCTACCTCTGATACGAACGTATCTCCAAGTTAAGCACAGCAAAATATCATTGGGAGCTAACATTGTTTGAGTAAGCCAAATCTGTACTCACACCACTTAGTGTGAGTTCTAGGCAATAGTGTTATATCACCCTGCAACACTGCACGAAATGCAATATTTAGTGTCATCATTTGGCTACTAAACATTCAGTAGTAATTCCTCCTCTACAGGGAAGAATTATGAAATATTAGGTTCAGTGTAATCATAGTAGTCACTGTACAACGTGTAAGACTGTAACTACCTACTTACCTAACAGAGGATAAAATAGATTACTCACCTCTGTATATTTGTTTGTCTTATGTCCAGTGTCTTAGTCTATCGTTTTCTAACATACCCCACATTTTTTAGTTCTTATAACCAATAAAGTATTTTAATGTCTACAATATTCTCCACTGTTTACCAAGGGGTTTTACAGTATGTATGTGTTCTCGCCATTGAACATATAAGTCTCCAGGAAAAGTCGCATGGTCTTCTTATAATATTAACATCATAATGACAAGAGAGTGCACTATAGGGGGTTTCTAGGGGGTGTTGGATCTTCTACAACAACATCCAAATTCTGTTTGTTCATATGTTTATTTCAACCCTTGTGCACCCTTGAACACACAGTTATCTGGCAGAGCGGGTGAACCTCTCTTTTTTGCTTCTCTGGAATGGTAGCTACTCCACATAAAGCTGCCTCAGCTTTTACAGAGACTTCCATAGTGGTTAACATCTTATTTTTCCTCAATTTACCTCACTGGGGAGGCAAAGAGTTAACTGGACTGCGGTCCAGTAATGTGTTTTTATCTTGCTTCAATACCCCAATGTGCATTCCCCTGTAATAATGTATTTCCCCCATTCCAGTGTCTGCACCAACATTCACACTGGGATCCGTTCGGGAGAAGGGTTAATAGTTAGGAAATGATTATAGCCCTTTGTTCCATGTTCCCGCCTTTACAGGCTCCATTTTGTAGCTTCCCATAGGTCGCAATTGCAGCTCCATGCATTTCAATTGCGAATCCGGCGATTTGGATCCGTTTCCATAGAAGACCAGCAGGTGGCGCCCGAGAGGAGGAGCGGCAGTTCCCCATTGTAAGTCAATGGAGCCATTCATTTCAATGGGGATTCCTCGACGCCGACCTCCAGGAACGGGTTGGCAGCCATCCAAAACCGCAGACCGCAGAAGTGGACAAATCTCTGAAAAAGAGCTTTGATCACACTAGGTCAAGTTGTTGAACACAATTGGCGTGGGAAACTTAGGTTCTAGGGCACCAAGGAATAAAATTATTTTTGCCCCTAGATCCTAGGAACCCCCACACTCGACCACCACCGGGTCCGAGAATCAAGAACCCCCGTAAAGGGTCGCGCTCGCCACGAGGGTCATGCCATTGACTCCAATGGCGGAGTGAAGAGAAGCGCGTAAAAACGACTAAGTCCGAATGAGAAGAAACCCAGAGCCCATAACTCCGGTTCTGTCCAACCTAGAAGGCTGAGATTCGACCACCATGTAGTCCTAGTTCAACAGAACGGAGTCAGGGTTATTGCAAATTTTGGGTTTCTGGAATTGACTTGCATGGCGGAAAAAAGCCTCATGTTCAAAAAGGGTTTTTAAACTGTATTTTTGTATCTCCAGCAGGTGGGTCGCAGCGAGTTGAAACTTGGCCACCATGGAGAGTCCCCTGCGGCATGAGGGTCTGGCAAGTTTCAGCCCGCTCGGCCCAGCCGAACGGATTATTTTAATATATCTTGATATTGGAAAATGTATTGTATTTCGAAGGGGGAATAAAAGCCTGCGAAGGTTTCTGACTCTGTTTAATGTAAATGCTCAGTGGGGTGACCCATTGTCTAAACCAGACCCCTGATCAAAGTCTCAGCCACTCTGGCTGTATACATTAGGGCAGAGAAACTCAGGGCTTGAGTGGTCTGTAAGTGTTGTAATTCACACTTACAGACAATGGGTTTCCTGACCAGATCCAGGTCTGGTAGACATGTAGGCGCCCTGACTTTTGTGTGGGGCTAAAGAAATAAGACCCCCATGGCCAGAAGTACGCATGTGCCAACTAGCTGGGGGGCAGGATCTATCAATGTTCCCACGTAAGAGATTGGGTGCAGTTAATTGTTCTCCAATGACTTGCACTCAATGACAAAGTATAGGACTGGAATCCCATATAAACCAGTATCAGTCCTATGCTCATTGTCTTCGATTTTACCAAAAACTTGATGCCCGATTGCTGTATGAATTGCTAATCCTGTAACCTGATTACTTCATCACCCCAACCCCTAATTAAGTGTTATTTCTTGTCTGTTATTTGTATTATCTTGTGTGTTCACCTATCTAAGGAATATACAGTAGAGGCAACGTTTATTCTAACATTTGCCGTAAACTAGCCGGGTTACATTCTGGGTATGTGCTGGGTATGTGCTGGGTATGTTCTGGGCTAGTTTGAGGCACGTTTAAGGCATTTCTGCATTGACTAACGACCCATAGGATTAACACAGCAGGGATCCCTGGCAGTCCAATTCAGTTTGAATGGGACTGCCAGGGACCCCCGCTGTTAATCTGATAGGCCATTAATCAATGCAGAAATGCTGGGGCTAGTTTAAGGAAAGTTTAAGAATGTGGAATATATATATATATATATATATATATATATGTATGGTGTAAATATCTATAAGAAAAAAGGAGACTTTTGGTATACATCCTTTGATCAAATAATGCCAAGCCTGCTAACCACGTCAAGGTAAGTCTCTTTAGCAGGTCCCTACGCTAAATGCATACTAGTGTTATGTGAAATAAGCCCAGAAGGGGTTAAAATATCAAAGCATATGCTTGTATAACCTAGTGCAATTAAAAACTGGTATATACCAGTACAGATACTCACATGTAAGTGAAGTAGAATAAGGGGACCTTGCTAGGAGATTATATACCTAGAAGAGGAGGGGCTGGCCTGCCACAAACTGCTCAATAAGCAGTTGCAGGTGATTGGCTAAATATATTCAATTACACCATATTAGTGTTGCCCTCTAGGAGCGTGCTGCAAAGGATTAAAATCGGCCCAACAAATAATGTAAAACAAATATAATCACTGCGCTTCTCCATGTAAAGAGCATGCAGCTAGTGAAGGAAATGGCCATACAAATGTGCAAAACAGAAAGTGAATCCCTGCGCTTCTCCCATAGGGATAGCAATCAATGGGGAATATATATATATGTATGGTGTAAATATCTATAAGAAAAAGGAGACTTTTGGTATACATCCTTTGATCAAATAATGCCAAGCCTGCTAACCACGTCAATGTAAGTCTCTTTAGCAGGTCCCTACGCTAAATGCATACTAGTGTTATGTGAAATAAGCCCAGAAGGGGTTAAAATATCAAAGCATATGCTTGTATAACCTAGTGCAATTAAAAACTGGTTTATACCAGTACAGATACTCACATGTAAGTGAAGTGGAATAAGTAGGGTGACCAGATTTTGAAAATGAAAAACCGGGACATTTTTTTTTTTTACTTAACAGTTTATTTATTGTAGTACACTTATACTTACTACCATTAGTCCTTGTTACATAGTTGTGTGTGTGTGTTGACCTCACTAATCGAACAAAAAAAAACCAGATGTGAATGATTCTGAACCCCTTAACCAGTGTCAGGACGCTGCCTCTTCACAATTTCTAAAGCAGCAATCCCGCCTGGGATCTTACCTGATCCGCAGTCCCTCAAGGTATTATACTGGAGGGGAGGTGTTCCTTACCTGTCTTCCAAGGTCTCCCGTGTGAAACTTGAGTCAGATCTGGAAGAAAGAAGGGTAGGTTACTTCGGTGTAGGTATACGGCAGTTAAGATAAGACAGGGAGGGTGAGAGAGACAGAGACAGAGAGAGAGAGGGTGAGAGAGACAGAGAGAGAGAGGGTGAGAGAGACAGAGAGGGTGAGAGAGACAGAGAGAGAGAGAGAGGGTGAGAGAGACAGAGAGAGAGAGAGGATGAGAGAGACAGAGAGAGAGAGAGGGTGAGAGAGACAGAGAGAGAGAGAGGGTGAGAGAGACAGAGAGAGAGAGTGGGTGAGAGAGACAGAGAGTGGGTGAGAGAGACAGAGAGTGGGTGAGAGAGACAGAGAGTGGGTGA